>JAAVUC010000348.1:0-130824 GCA_014898925.1 Fusarium nelsonii
TGGCAGCGGCGTTTATCGAGTTATTTTGGAGTTTAGGTTGCTGACGGTCGGCCACAACAGCCGGTGCGTTTTCCGATTGAAAGTGAGCCATCGCAATTTCTGGAATACGAGCAAATCGCTCGTTGGCATCGTAGTCAACGGGCTTCCTTCCTGTGGGCTTCTTTGACTCTTCTTGAAGCTTTAGGAACTCGATTTCTGCATCTTTCCCAGCGTTCATCATATTGAGAAGTGATATCTGTTTCCCTGCTTGATGTAGCAGGACCCGGAGGTCACGTAAGACCGGCCCAACCTCGTTTTCTATGGCCTCAAGGCGCTGACGAACATCCCTGCTGTTCTTCGGTGTGTGAAGAAGCTGATCGTGAGGACTTTTCCGCTTCTTGGAGCTTTCAGGTGGTGTTTTCGGCGAGGGAGGGCGAGCAGGTATGACGATCTTGGTTAACGGCTTGTCGACGTTGACAGGCCATATTCCTGCTCCTCGGAATGCATGTATGATATTCCTTGGAGTCAGGGCTTCCTTCTGAGATACTTCATACGCTCTGATGAACCATCTTTTCTGTATTGGAGACCGGGCTTCGAAGGAGGCATATTTAGCGGTCTCCTCATGAAAAAATCTCTTCAACACTGAAAAGATACCGACATCAAGGGGCTGCGTAACGTGTGATGAGTGCTTTGGAAGGTATAGGAGCTGCACCTTATTTATCCACGCCAAAAACATGATTTCCACCGTGATATGTGTTGTATGATTATCCAAGAGAAGAAGTCTCCATTGTCCGGGAGTAACATCTATATTTGGAAGGAAGTTATCACGAAACCATAAGTAGAAGATCTGTGAAGTTGACCACCCTTTCTCCGAACATATGAAATCCCAGTCAGGATAAGGAGGATCATCAAACCACTGACCTTAGAGGTTTTCGCCCGTAAAAATGACCAAAGGCTTAATAGATGATCCTGCTGCTGATATACACTCCAATATTGATACCCAAGTACGAGAATCACTCTTAGAAACGACGGAAAAGGGAGTATAGGAACTTCCTATAACTTTCCCGTGCTTCGTTTCTCCTTCTGCAACGCCGTGTTCATCGATATTATGTAGAGTTAAAGGTCTGATGTTTTTCTGCTTGATTTGGTGGGCAAGAAGCGTATAAAATCGGCGGAGAGCTTCTTCTGATGTACACTTTGTACGTACTGCATCTACAGGCCGTGATAGCTTCATTTTGATATCCTCATGACGATCTATGAAGCGATTGACCCAGTGGTGACCGACTGTAGAGTCTTAGTGATCGTACTTCAACATCAACTGTGCAAAAGAACGTATATTCTTCTTGCTTGGAGCCCGGCCGGCCTCTTCTTCGTTCAGAATCCACTCCGCGAGGAAATTCTCTTGATTTTCATCTAGCTTTTAATGCTTAATTTGTGCATCGTAAGCATTAGTGCTGCCCTTTTTCCTATCTCTTAAAGTCCCGCGCGGGATGGCATGCTTTATTGCAGTTGGGGCTAAAGGCTTAGTTTTGCACTCCTCCAGCGCAGAAAAAATTCGTAATTCTCTACCTCTATTCATTTCTGTATAAAATGATGTTATTCCCAGCTTCATACGATAAAAAATGATAAAGTTGTAGCTTACCTTCTGTTTATGATGATCCAAATGTGAGGTCGATGATGAGGTGGCGGAAGGGGGGTCATGGCGGAAAGGCGGGTCGTCATGTTACTCAATCAAGCTCGCCGAGATGAATCATCATGAGCCATTCCCGAAATGGTTGAGCGGAGGTTTCACCACAAAGATATCTAGAAGAACATGTCTTAATCTGACAAATTCACGTTCCATTATTGTTGTTCACGAGCACATCTTTCAAGTCACAAAGAATTCCAAAATAAGAACAGAGCTCAACAATGACCAACGTGGATATATCAATCATCGGGTCGGCGCGATTAATTACACCATGCCAAGAAAAGGCAATTCCCTTATCTCTTCTCGACTGCACAACCGCCAACTTTTCCAACGCCAGCGCGATATGGCTTTACGAAAAGCCAACCAAACCAGTTGACGACAACTTTAACCTGGGCGATCATCTTCGCGAGTCATTATCCGTCATCCTCCAATCCTTTCCTCAATGGGGCGGCCATCTAAAAGCTGTCGAATCTACAGATGGGAGTGCCCCGCCAGAAGCCAATCATTTCCCTCCTCATGCGCGACGTTTTGGTCGCCTGTATGTGCACTTTGGAACTGAGAATGATCCAGGCGTAGAGTTCGTACATGCCAAAAGCTCTGCCACCCTCGAATCCTTGTACCCCTCCAACCGAGTCATAAATCAGCCTATCTGGCCTTGCGATTCTGCTGTGTTTCAACAGTTTATGCCATCTGTACCGATAGCTCAGCCGTTAAAACATTCTGTCAAAGGAGACAATGGTTGCTTATATCCTCTACTCGCAGTCCAAGTGACTGAGTTAGCCTGCGGTGGATTCGTCTTGGCTCTAAAAGGGTCACATCCTCTCGCTGACGCTACAACCTTTATGTCTCTTCTCAAAGATTGGGCTTCTGCTAGTCAGTCTATAGTCCTCGGGAGACCTACCACTCAATCGGCGTCTGTCTTCGACCCTGCCTTCATTGATAGCTGTGCCGAAGGAGACATTAATGTTGAACGACCGAATGAGACTCTCATACAGCACGCCAAAGCACTACCGATGCACAGATACGATTGGTGGGCCCCTGGGTCATCGCCCCCATGGTCGTTTAAGATCCCAGATCCCTTCGATAAAACGGATCTCGAACCAACAGGCAAAGTCATGCCTTGGGCTGAATGGGACGTGATGTCTCCGGTGTCTAATTATGTTATTCACTTTACCAAAGAACAAGTCACATCACTGTGGCACACGGTAAACAAAGGATCGCCCCAAAGGCTCAGTCAACACGATGCAATTTTGGCTCATATTTGGTCTTGCATAGCCCGTGCGCGCTGCCTTCAAGAAGATGAAGGCTCTTTCCACTGCGACCTTGTATACGGCGTTAGGCCGTCTTTTGGACTTGACGACAAATTCTTTGGTTCACCAATCGTGATGATGAACATTGAGTTTCCCGCTTCAAACGTCTGTAACCCTCTCAGTGCAACCGAGCTGGGAATTCGAGTGCGCAACACCCTCAGGATAGTCTCAAATCCTACCAATATGGCCGCTCATCTCCACAGCCTCGCTTTCGAAAAGTCCCCCCAGCGAATATGGCAAGCTTTCCTCGGTCAACGGCACATACTGGTCACAACATGGGCACGTGCAGGGGTGTACGGTATTGACTTTGGGCTTGGATCCGCATGTTTATATGCCGAAGGTGTGGTACCAGAGATGGATGGAAATATCTTAATCAAGGAAGCGCCAGGTCCACCCTCGAATTATTGGACCGACAACGGTGTCGATATCTCCATCCATATCAGGACGGAGGATATGGCCCGTCTGGTAAAGGACCAGCTGCTGTTCTCAACTATCTCGCCGGACGTATCGAAAATAGAATAGTCTTGTATCTTACCTACCCGCACTTTCATTCTTGTCTAGCGGAGGACGGGTCCAAGGTATTTGAAACCCATTTCAGTATCCTATGGCCATATTCCCATTAGCACGAACCCTCCGAAACACTTATTTCCACTCACCATAGTTGCCCAGAATCCGACGACCGTGTGATCTCCAGCCTCGAAATCAAGATACTGCAACTGGTCGCCGTATTTGTGTTCGTCGATCCAACCAATAAAAGTGTGTCCTCTGGCATAATTTGTCTCAATCTTGAGTTCGTGTCAGCCTTTCCGTTTGCAACCAGACCGTCATACTTACTGTCAACCCCACCATCGATACACCCAACCACCATGTTACTACTTTGACAATACGTTCTCCGCCAGGTCCGTCAATCTCAAAGCTTTCTTCATGATCGCAGTTCATGGTTTCGTGACTGTTGTACCTATTATCTGTACGTCTGAACCCCAATTCGGTAGGGTTTTGTTCATTGGTAGACCTCGTGATGAGAGATTCAATCTTCAACACCTCTGTCTCATGAATTCTATGCCGAACTGCAATGTTAGTGAGAGTCTCCGGTTCCTCTTTCGCGAAGAGTCTGAAAACCTTTGGAAGGTCCTGGCTCGGCTCTTCATCGTTCTCATTGGCTTCCGATTCAATATCGTAAATGTGTGGGAAGATTAAATCTGGATCCGGTAGATCGGGGTACCATAGAACCGACATCCCCAACTGAGTCGCATTTTGGTAATCTGAAGAGATTGGGGTCGTGTCGTTGACAGATAGCGCCACAAGCTTTGCAGCCTGTTTACCAAGGTCAACCGAGATGCTTAGAGCATACTTGCCGAGGGAAGATGGAGAATGGCCACTTACGTCGAATTCGCACTTCAGATGTGTCACAACACCCCCAGCCAAACCAGAACGAAGTTTTCGTTTGGGAATATCCTCGTGGTCTCCAATCCATTCGGATTCCTTTTCGTTATCGTAGACTAGGCAGAGTCCCCTCACGCCACGCCCGTCAAACGCTAACTTGAATCCCAGTATACGCTGCATCCCAGCGACGTATCTCTCCGAAACCGGGCTTTGGAAACCGATTGAATGGGTGTCTTCGTTTTCGCTCACCACTTTTAGCCCAGATATGTAGCGTCGTCCGAACAGTTCCACTATGGAAACATGAACATCTCGGATCTTAGCAGGCAGTGCCATCACACGCTCGTAAATCGCTCTGCATCCATGGTCTAGTATGACGCCAGGCTGTTTCAATGCCCGGCTTGCAGTAACCCAATGACCCTGGTCCTGCGGTGCATAAGGTTCAAAATGTGATTTGACCGCATCTCCGAGACAAGCGCTCATATCGCGCATCACTTCAAGAGCCTGTTGCAGGGGATAGCACATGTCCCAACTGCATCTCCTAAGCCATATTGCATAGTGATGAACTGTGCCGTTGTCCATCGCGACTTTGATCGCTTTGCATGCGGATTTCCAGTGTACCTGCGAGTATTCACGCGCTTCTATGATATAGTCGAACACTTGTCCCATCCGGAACAAATTTCGCCAGAATCTACCTGGAAGTTCCAGATTCGCAAACGTACGCGAGGCTTGTTTCAGAAGAGACACATCTGCTAAAGTGAGGCAATCTAGAATGGAGAACAGAATGTCGTTTGGTAACTTGTCGAAAGGATCTGATGTTGCAACTGTACGTGGCTCGAGTGAAGGGCCATCAGGTGTTTGAGAGGGCACAGTTGCGTGGTTCTCAAATATTTGATGCAGCTCGTCGATGTCTCCAGGATCGTCGTCGAAGCCTGTAACACCCACCGGAGCAGTAAGAACATCTTCTTCGCCTGGTGCGACTGCATGGCTGTGCTTTGCTCTCCCGCCATAGTCATGGCCCCAATTCAGCATACCGTTCTGTTTGGGCATAGAACGACCAAGATTCAACAGCGACTGTAGATCCTCTTGCGCAATCGGCCGAAACGCTGTCAGTATCTTCCAACAGGCCGAGTGAAAAGGATAGCCCCAGGCTTCTGGCGATACATCCGAGACGAAAGGGGCCAAAGAAGGATCATGGAAGTCGTAAGGGAGAAGGTTAATACGAAGAGTCTTTTTGCCATGAGAGGCAATATCTGATGGGTCAGCATCTATCAAATCAACCATATCTTCTCTCCGACCGTAAGTAGACAGGTAAGCTCTTGCGCTTGCGTCCATATCGGTCGCATATACTGTTACCCCCAAATTCCGATTAGATGTATCTTGCACTGTGAGTTGATGATGTTTACCAACCGGTATGGAATCGCGACGTCCACTCCGGGGATTCGTCCGTGTGTTGGATCGCAGCTCCGCAAAGACAGCAGCAGGCATGCGATACCGTGCCTTGGAAATACGGATCTGCCATCTTTTCAGAGATATGGACTTAGATAAATGGCTGGGATGGGATGGAAGCTTTGGACGGTTAAATGAAGTGGGAAGGACAAGTCACTAGTGGAGGTATCTGGTCGATGGCAGGTAGGTAACAAGTGGGTCATCAAATGATCCGCACAGCGGATTTGCTACTACTAGAACAGAAGGGATGGCATAAAGTATTAGGATATCTCCCGGATATCAAGTAGAGTACTAAGTCTATCCCTCGTCAAGTCTTCTATATTTGCGGATTAGTTTCTAGCTCGCCCCCAAAGTTGCAGTCCGATTAGTGTTGTCCTGAGGCCAAAATCCCCGCAACTGTTTCGGTCTAACACAACCGAACTTTAAATCGCTCTGTTCTGCTTAATAGGTATCACGAAAGCTATCTCAGGGCTCTATGCAACTTTCTCGTCACTGGTTTCGCGCTCAACACCTCTTCCCATATCATGGAAGACATTACTCCTCTGACTTCGCTTTAGGCTAACATGAAAGCAAGCATCACCCAGCTCATCTCATAGATGACCATACAGTACTATGCGTTGAGTGCGGATGAGTTCCAAGCCAACTTCACTATGGATGGTGCGAACGTGGATACTGGGGCGAAATAGCCTCTTTCAATGCGATGCTCAGTGTTCAGAGGCAAACAAGAAACCGAGCCGGTATTAAGAAACACAACTCTATCAGCATTCACAATCACGGTAGAACAAAGGTGAGCCTCACATCTGCTCTCAATTTACTCTCCGAAATGTCATCTCTGCTATGTCAGCTTCCTGAAAGGGAAATTTCTTCTCTCTCTTGTTTCTACGAGCGCATGAAAGGAATATGGCGATGCAGTACCCCTCCCAATTCTTTCGGACAACATACCCGTATCCAGATCGATCCAAAGATGACATACCAGGTAGTCAGACACATAAACTGATGCACTATGGGACTACTGGAGTTAGATATGGGTGTAGACACCAAGCGACTGAACAAATTGTAAAGTCCCAGCAGTTTGAGGTGGTTGTCAAGAAAGCTCCGACTAGGAAAGGAGACATGTGGCCATCTGACGAGGTGCTGATGTTGGCTCTCATCATAGGCTAAAAGCCACCATCCTTGTTAAAGCTCACATTGGTTCGTTGTTAGACGCCATCCTGTAGTTGGTCGTCCGTCAACACCACGTAAGCTTACTTTAACCACCATCAATACTGGCTTCGACATAAAGGACGACTCTCTTTCATTCTTCTTGATAAAATATGATTTCCTTGCATCAGTGACCATGGCTCTTACTTCTGGTGTAAGCCGATCTGGCCCAGGAGGGTATTTTATCATCTCGTCACACGTTCATGACCAGAGTCATCTCTCCAATCCGATTTGTGTCGAAGCAAGCCGATGCCGAGCATGTCTCTTTCCTATCAATCTCGAGGCTGAAATGATCGTAGCTTGTAGGTAATCCAAGTTTGAAGTCCCTGCAATGTATCAATAAATTAAGTGTTGTGTCAGTGACTCCCGATAACCACACATCAACACCAATCTTGATGCACCACGACGAGTACTATGCACCTATTTACGTCGATAAAGTCCTCCAAATATCATTTCGCCAATGCGTGTACGCTTCCTGTACTCATACAAGAGGCCTTGCCGTTACCTTTCATGCTGATTGTGCACGCATGGCTGCTCATTTTGGAAATTCTCTTACAGAATATCGCATTTGTACTGAATACACGTACCAGCCAACACTAAAACATCAGAAAGAAAGACGCAAGTCGATCCGAATTCGAATTGAGAATGCCCTCTGTCAAACATATGGGAAGTTATCGCCAGAGCTCTGGCGCATAATTTCTGATGATGACGAGTTGATTCGACTTTACATCATCGCCGAAATGACATTGAATCGTCGTCCAAGCCAATGGTCAGTTGATCTAGAGGGCCCCGTATGGGTCACATACACCTTCATCGACGGCACAGAGTATGTGAGCTCGGTGTCAAATCTGCCTACGCCTGGTGCTCGTCAGGTCTGGGACGGTGTTCAGTCGTCAGCAAAAGGTCCTTTGTACGTTTCGAGCGATCATCTTGGAATCAGGGCTATTTTAACCAATATCGCTTTGGCCGACGTTGAAATAAGTTCAGGCTACTGGCAAACAATATGTCTTGATAGCCAGAGGCTTTCTTTTACAGGTGATGTAAGTAGAAATTACGTTGTGAAAGAGAGTTGGAACATCTGATATTTTGCAGGGATACAAACTTCGGGAGGTCTCGAGTCCTTCCATCAATCCTCTGGTTCTGTGGTCTCATCCAATGCCACCATCCGAGTCTCGATCTCTGACATTCTATTATGCTGGTTGGGGTGAAGGGGAAGTCATGGCAAGGATCAAGGCTTTCACCTTTAACGAACCAGACAGTGTAGGCTACTCGGTTTGTTGGTCTAGTAACGAAATGGTCTCAATACGTGCACACCTGAATACAGAACATGGAAAGATCCATGGTTCTGCACGCAACAATGAGCACTTCGAGTATGACGAACACTCTAGCTTGAAGTGGACGTATCACCCAATGGGGCAAGGCGAGTACGTTCAAGAAGTTTGGGTCCGTGGAATCACCAGATATGATGCCTCCAAGGATCTTCCATGCTGGGGCGAAGGAAGCTCAGGGTATCATTTGTCTACACCTTGGGGCTTGCAGACGTACAAGAGGCCCAGCGATATAGCAATTGGGGTAAGTTTCCTTCTTTCGCCATTAATTATCTCATTTGATTGACAACCTTCAAGCTTGTTACCAGCAGAGGCCGAACAATAGTCGCGGGAAGCTACCCAAATCATCACGGAGAGAACACTCCTTTTTCAAAGCACCGCGACTGGCTTCTGATATCTGAAACAGATAGCTATAGTCCTTTGACAATATTCTTCTCATCCTCAACCCACGGGATCCCTCTAATCGCTGCACCTAAGTTGCCAGAGAATCGCAAGAGCCCGCCGCCACCGAGCCAAAGCCCACTTACTTGCATGCCACGTTTCAATCCTTTGCATACACTTCACATGTCCTCGGCATCTCTGATGGACGTAGTAAGTGTGACAGTATGTAGAAGCAAAGGTGAAAAGGATACAGGTATTATTCGACAGTTTGATCTAGCTAACATATGTCTTAAAGAAACAAAATATCACAAGGTTTCAGGGCTAATGTTCCAATACGCGGATGGCTATGAAGCAAGTGTGGGCTTTTTCCGGTTCGACTGGGCTGACCCGCCGCTCTTGACGAATAACTCGAGGAGATTGTTCATAGGAATTCGGCCAGGAACAATAGCACAGTTACCGCCGCATGTGACTTCTGTAAGAGTTGTACCACCAGAAACTGAGGATGAATGGACTTGGATCGACTTCCCTTGGAGTGGAATACTAGAATGGTGGTTCAATTACAATCTTGACACTAATATCAACCATGTCAGTCTAGATGCGGTGGTAGCGACGAGCTGATATAGCGTTGTTCAAATAGCCATGTTGTTCCTAATATGCTACACACCCTTCCTACGCATCCTTGTGATTTGCTCTGTGGTCACCAGTACAAACAAGGGCAACACGGCTTGAAGGTGAACAAGTGGGGGGTTACACCTACCATCACCCTTACTTTGGTTCCTAAGCGGCTGTGATTGCAATTCACTCTGATGTGATCCTGAACACTTCAATACGCGCATATATCCACCGAGTCGTACTGAATGTTGTTTCCGTAGCCAGTCCGATGTTGGCTTGCTGAGCATATGGATTGGCTGATACATTAGTATGTTTAGACAAGCTTCACTGAGGCGAGTTTTATTCACCTTTCTTTTTAGAGACACTACCCAGCAGTCAAGCTAAACTATCATGATAAATCTGGGGGATCTTTCCACAAGTCCATGGGTATTCTTGTTCACGTATGTCTGGAAAGCCAGAAGCAGATATAAGTTATCCTATAACCTCAAATTCCAGATTACGATACATAATTTTCTAAGCTTTGTGATACGACGATTAATAACCAAATCTGACTCAAGTTGGGTCTCTACCTTGCAATATTGACTGCACTCAGACAATGCAGGATTAGTATGCAAAAGCTCATTTCTAGAGTACACGAGAGGCTGAAGAATCAGTCTTTGTCCCTAGGCTTTTTGGTAAGGGTCTCTTTCAACTAGCCTTCCTCTGTTTCACGTACCTGATACCTACTTGATGCTTCACTGAAGTCGCTGCCTTGGTTGCGCTTGTCCATCGTGCAAGAAACAACCGCTTTGCTCCTTCCATTGCCACAAACACCAGTACCTTGTTTGTGCACCGAACAAAAGCATAACTGAAACAGCGCACATTCATTCTATATAAACTCTTATACTGCCTCTTTTATCTCTTTATTTTCTTCAGCAATCACCTTCAGCATCGATCATGTTCAACACCTAAGAAGTCTACACGCAATTAACGCAAACTTGCTACTTTCCGCTGCTCCCAGAGTAACACCGCAGTCATGCCTTTCCGAGTCCCCAACGGCCAGAAAAAGAAGATCCCTCCAAAACAAACCTTTGAATACCACATCAACCCAGCACTTATCTACAATCTTGAGCATCTGCGCAATGGTCTCATGTCTCTTTGCGGTCACAACAACTTCACCGTCTACGGCGATATCATGCAGCTTACTATCCGGGTGAATGCGTCCCAGCCTAAGGGTCTGATTGCGCAACTCCAGCAGGAGGGCTTTCTTCGCTATACAGCGATGGAGCAGCTTCCCCAAACTATTAAGCAAGATATCTTGACGAATGGCTGGTACCAGATGCAGCCTCACGATCGAGCGTAGGTAATTTCCAAGCCAGTTATGGAACATGAGTGATATCCCATGCATTATAGTGAGCGCGTTTCCCAACATCTGCTCATTCGTGGGTGATTGCTAACATTGAGTAGTCGCAGGTCGATGGGGTCGGAGTAAATGGATCCGAACGTGCAGATGGACTGTGATTGGTGCTGGTGATAGATACACCTACGTTACAATTGATAGCTGTTACACACATTGATGATTTTTAAATTGTATGATCAATTGTAGTGCAGGATGTAGTCTTATGACAGTATATGCATTGTCTCTTGTGAAGGGTAGAACGTTATCGGGGTATAGGTCTCATTAGAAGATGGTCATTTGCATAATTCCGCGCTTTCACCTCCCAGGTGGTTCAGGAAATAACCCGCACACTAACCCTCCCACTATACTAAAGCATAAGGGATGACAAAGAGCTTACAATAGCTTTAGGCGACTTAGTTGAGGTCTTAGGCCAGTCTTTCTGTCAAGCCTTCGTTACGTGCGGATTATGTTACCTTGTCTGTTTCGCCATAGATACAATGATTTGTGAAATTTTCCCAACCCTTGGTCCTATAGTTTAGTGGTAATGACGTCGGATTTTGATGCCAATCAGAAGCCTTCCGAAGACCCCGGTTCGAACCCGGGTAGGACCTCACTTTTTAACTTTTGCATCGGTTCGCAGCCGATTGATGCCAGGCTTATGAGTTCTTTTCTTAACTTTCCCCATCACCACAGGTCCTATAGTCTAGTGGTTAGGACGTTGGATTTTGATCATCTATCAAAAGCATCTTCCGAAGTCCCCGGTTCGAACCCGGGTAGGACCTTGTCTTTTTGCCCCCTTCGCAACCAACGACATGTAATGGTCACCATTTTTCGCGCATGAACGAGGCAGCATGTTTTGCCCATCATTCGACCAGACTACCAAGAATATTACAAGAAATATTGACGGGCCATTTTACAATTGAGGCTGTCAGTTGTGCATAGTTCATAACATCTCAAGCAATATTGAACGAGCTATGATTCTAGCTATTGTCTGTTGTTCACTTAATCGCGTTGACAACTTCCAGTACCTTTTAGAACCCTCGCTCAACTCAGTATATATGCTCCAAAGGTGACGTATATGAACAGACATTGTTCTTTCCCTGCGATGAGAGCTTCTTTCAACCTATGGTCTATCACCAACCCATTACCATATCAAAGCCCACACAACCATGCTAACTTTTTGCGAATGTTCCTTTTTCTTCGTTCAGGCTCTAGATACAGGGCCAGATAGACATTGACATTACTGAAAAGTTTGGGAGCGTGTATTACTGAATCCTAGAATGAACGACTTGGTAATAGGACGATGGCAATGTTTGATGAAGCGTCAGGCCTATTGTTATCCAAATTACAACTATTTACCAATGTATATATATCCATATTAAATCTATTAATGCACACATTCGTGTCGCAGATCTCTAAAAAGGCACCGGAACGTTACGCTCAAGATAACCGAGCCACTGAGGCAGGCGACGCTTGGACGGGGCGTCAGTGCTACGCTGAAGATCCTCAATAGCACTGGCCCACTTGATAAGCTCCCCCTCGGCCCATGCAGTCTGCATGATACCCAGACCAAAAGGCATGCCAGACTCCGTGGAGTAGCCGCCAGGAATAGTGATAACAGGGTAGCCAGCCTGAGCAGCGATTTGAGGAGCCTGAGCAACCTGGGGAGGAACGAGAAGGCCGGATAGCTTCTTGCCCTTGCGTGAGAGGGCGTCGTTGATACCATTTCGGGTCGAAGATTGGCAGAATTCAAGGGCTTGCCAGTAGGTTTTGTCTTGCTTGCCTTTGGTCTTGAGCGAAGCGAGGAAACCGTCTTGGCCAGAGGCAAAAGCAGGGTGACCCTTTCCGTCCTTGTAGGGGTAGCCACCCTCAGTGCCGTCAAACTTCTTGTTGAAACTGGTGATTACGGTTAGGTATGGTTCTGGTTCAATGAAATAGTGTGACTTACTCAACGATATCCTCAAGGTTGCGGACATTGGTGTTCTTGACCTCGCTCAGGTATTTCTCAATGTTGCGATAAAAGTCAACCTTGATGTAAGTATACTCCGACTCATTGGGGAAGCCTCGAGTGGAACCGTAATCCCAGTTCCATCCATCAGGGCTGACAATAGTCTCATAGTTGGTAATCTCAGTACCATTGATGATTGTAGCACCGGCAGACTTGATCAGATCAACAAGCTTGAGAAGCTGAGACTGCATATCCTCATCGGCATGAACCCAGAAGCTCTTCCAAGGAAGCCCGAAGGTAGCTCCCTTCAGAGCCTCCTTGTCGGTCAAGTACTGTGCATAGCCACCCTTGGGGGTCTTGTTCTTCTGGGCGGAAGTGTAGTTATCGTGCTTGTCAACACCATAGATGGCGTCGAGAACAAGGGTAGCATCCTTGACAGTACGCGCAAAAGTACCGACAGAGTCCTGGTGCTCACTCTCGGGAATGACACCAGCACGGGATGTCAAACCAACAGTGGGCTTAATTCCCACAAGGGCATTGCGGTTGGCGGGGTTGATCACTACGTCAAATGTCAGTGGATATTCCCAAGCAGGCATCTGGCTTAAAGCTAAACTCACCACTGCCGTCCGTCTCGGTACCGAGGGAGAATGCAATCGCATTGGCTCCAACACCGACAGCGCTACCTGAAGAGCTACCGCCAGGGTTGACGGTGAAGTTGTAGGCGCTGCGGACCTGACCACCGCGAGCAGAGTAACCCTCGGAGTAGTCGTTGCTGCGCATATCAGCCCACTCACTCAGGGCAGCCTTGCCGAAGAGCACAGCGCCTGCGTCGCGAAGCTTCTTTACAACGTGCGCATCTCGAGGAACGACGTTGCCAAGGAGAGCCCAGCTTCCAGCCGTGGTTTCGAGGCTGTCCTTGGATCCGATGTTGTCTTTGACGGTGAATGGAATGCCGTGAAGGGGACCTCGAACTTTGCCATTTGCTCGCTCGGCGTCGCGTTCAGCAGCGATTGCAAATACGTCAGGGTTGATCTGCATAACGGAGCTGCGCAAAGATTAGCTTTTGTCGCAAAGTATATTCCATGCAGATCGCGGCGTCATTGAGAGATTGAGGCTCATTCATCGTCAACTTACTTGATGTACTGCTCGGTCTGGTATGTACGGGTCAGGTAGCAGGTAACGAGCTGAACAGAGGTAAGCTTCCCAGCTTTCATGGCTTCCTGCATCTCAGTGAAGGTCGCCTCCTCAAGCTTGAACCCATTGCAATCCGCCATAGGGAAGAGATTAGAGGAGCCAACATTCTTCTCGACAGGGAGCAGATTGGGATTGTACGAAAAGAGAGGTTCGTTCTTCTGGCTGGGCTTGGCGCTCACGCCTTGGTTGGCGATCAGACCGGCGGCTGCCAGAGAAAGGCTGACAAACTTCATGATGGCAACGAGAACAAAAAAGCAATGAAGTGTAAGGGGAAAAAAGGAAAGAGCGAAGGGTTT
Organism: Fusarium nelsonii; assembly: GCA_014898925.1. Classification (NCBI taxonomy): domain Eukaryota; kingdom Fungi; phylum Ascomycota; class Sordariomycetes; order Hypocreales; family Nectriaceae; genus Fusarium; species Fusarium nelsonii. Next base: position 14,143 of record JAAVUC010000348.1, read on the forward strand.
ACAAGCTGTTATTATGTTTATTCCCTTGGAGCTGCAGGAGCTGCCGGGCCTAGCTCAACTACCTGGAAGGAAGCTACAGGGGTTCTTTTCTAGAGGCGAACCTTCCTCGGGACGGCGTGGGCGGCGTTCTTCGGAGGGTGGAGAGCGTCAGCGGTCCAACAGATGGTTCGGCCGCTAAAAAGATGTGTCAGAACATCGAATGTTCATGGTTGATCTTGTAAAAGCCAGACATGGGTGGGTGATGGTGCATTCAATGATCAAGGCTCACCTGAAAAGAATGAAGATTTGACGGACTGAGACGGGCGTGCTCCCCGTAATCTTAGTGGATATAGGCAGTCTAGGGATCTGCGGTAGGCCTAAACTCAATTGAGGCATTGCCTGGCGTCGACTGTTGAGAGAAAGTCCCGCAGAGCAATTATTGATTGTCATATCCGGCATGATGAGCCGAGAGGCATTCAATTAAAAAATATTTATCAAGGTTTATGACTGACAGATAACCGTCTTTTGAAAGCAAATCAGTTGTTGGTTCTTACACAGGCAGGAAATATGCATGCATCTTGTGCAACCATCCATGTCAGGAACCGTGGCACCATCATTTTAGACCTGCAGCGCAAGATCTTATTTAAGGGAGCACGACGTATTGGAGAGGCGAAGCAAAAGAATTAAACAATTAAAATTTGAGACTGTCTTGAATAACATCGCACATGAGCAAATAGTAGAAATTCTCGCTGATCATTCAGTTTCTATGTTTCCTCGCTATGAGGTCGCTGTAATAACGCACGATAGGTACATACATTAGGTACGCATCAAAGTCCATATACTCAACCGAGACCTCAGTTCCATGATCTTTCTGCCTCGCTCGTGCTTTTCCCATCTTGCGTATCCTCCTTTATCCTAAAGTCCACTTGTACCAAGATCCCCTCTGCGCTATTCTCACTCCTACTATCCGCCATCACTTTGCTTGTTCGGTACGCCTTGTTTCCGTGGGCTGAAGTGTCCTGACTGGTCAGAACGTCATGCTCGGGTCGAAAATTCAGCGATCGTAGCGCTGTGCCGCCTTTGGAGTTGCTGTGTTGTGCGTACTTCGATTTACCCGTGCTCTCGCCCTTGGTGATGTCTCGTCGTAGAACAACCCTGTCGAAGAGGGGCTTGAAGCCTGGTACTGAGAGGGCGATGAGCGTGGCACCGATTTCACTAACTTCAATAACCAGCATGGGATTGTCTGTGGAGTGTTAGCTGATGGTAATGGCTATGGTGGTGTTGACTTACAAGCCCATGACATGTCCATGTTCCATTGTCCTTCAATGACTAGCACCAGGCGCGCAATTGAGATGGCAATGACACTGACACACTATTAGTCCCCATCAACCATAGTCTTCCGTGATAAAACTTACGAGATACCAGGCAGCAGAATGCATCCAAGTTGTATCTTCCTCTTCCTCGGCATCTCCAATACTCGAAGCATCACAATTGGGATACCGAACAACAAGAGGTCGCAGATGAGGGACACCGACGAATTGACGCTATACACCAGCCCCCATTGCAAACATGTATAATCCTTGAACCCAGGCTGCCACTCATAAGGCCAGAGTCCTGTAACAGGCGTGCAATGAAACACAATGAGCAAAAGCTGGGGAAGGTATCCAGCGACGAGGATGCCAAAGACGATTGTAATGGCTAATCGGAGACGGTCATGAACAGCGCATATGCGATGGTAAAAGGCCAGACCAGATATCCGACAGAATAAAAGCGCGGTCGTGTATATAATGTGCGCTACAAAGTCGAGCACTTCGGTGTCTTCGATAGTCGGCATGTCGAGAACATATTGGATATAAGCAAAGTGTCGTCCAGAGCCTAGCCGGATGAGTCCGATACACAAGCCAACCAATACCACCAAGCAGAGCTGAACCGCAGCATCATGGTTAGCTTTTTTGACGATGCTACACTGCAGTGGGGGAGATCGGAATGATCGTCCATAATGGGGCATGCCAAGAACTCACCCATGATAATAATGTCAAGCCATCATCAATGCCAAAGCGACGTATTAGGAATGCTCGTGAAGCAAGACGACCCAGAACAATAATACTGGTCAGAACCGTAACAAATATGATACCTGCTATGGCAGGCGCATCTTTCGTCTCGTTGAGATAGGCAGCTGTGATGTCCTTTGGGACTCTGCCGTCGGCGATGGCCTGCGCAACCTTGGGGTCCGACATGGCATACGACGTAAAGAAAAGAGTCGAGGATTATGCTGTGTCCTGGGTCACGACTCCATAGGATAGAGCTTGCATTGGTGAATGCATCAACCATGGAACCAAGACATTTGCAAATGGAAATGGAAGTGGAACATGCCGTCCCTTATACCAAACTCTTACCTCGTGTCTCAACTGTAGGTCCTGTAGAGAGCTCGGTTCCAAGCCTTCAGGCACGCACACTTCCCACTCTCTTAATGTCCAACGAAGCCAGATCTCCACTTCCCTTCCCTCAAACCTCGGAAAGTAAGAAAGGAACGAAGCCCAAACCGGAACGGCAGAAAAGTCGTTACCGCGCTGTATCGTGTCTGCGTGCGTAAATGCGTCCGTTCTGAGAGCGTCTCTGGAGAGTAAAATTGCCCACCCTCCTTCTCCCACTCGGGACCGTCGACTAGCAGCCGAGATGGTGTGCCCAGATCAGTTCTAGTTTAGTCTCAACGTACGAGCCTATAAGGCCGTAGCGGGGGGTTTTTCATCAAGGAACCCGCGCCAGAATGACACAGATGGCGCACGTTTAAGTTTTTACAGGAAAGTAGAGTTTTCGGACACGATGACCTATCTTAGTTCAACCAGATACAAGAAACGGAGGGAAAATATGCAAAGAAAAAAAAAAAAGAAAAAAGAAAAAAAACCGTTCTCGTATTCGACCTGTCGATATGGAGAATTGATCGACATTGATGAAATCTCGAGTATCAATACAGAAGACATGTCCGACATCAATTGCCATTCTGATAGCACTTCAAACTCTAATCTGTGGTGCCTGAGCCATGGTAATGGGACAATTTCTCTGACTTACAGGGTCCTCCCCTGGAAGCACACAAAACATCAGATCCACGTCGCTTACAGCCAATTTGACTGCTGCGCCGTTGGCTAATTCGCTTCAACCCATCCACTATCACTTTTGCCTGTTTGTTCTTATTCGATCTAGATCGATCAGTTAATAACTTGCGAACCATCCAACTCTGTTGGTTCGTCGGAATTGATCCTGACATGTTGGCGTAAGCTAGGGAATATTCCCCGTCCCTTCTGGGATGGGCTGTTTTTTTTTTTTTTTTCTTTTTTCTTTGTAGTGGCTAGTATTCTTAGGGCCTCTGCTGGTACGGACGGGAGAAGCCGGACATTCCATGCAGTGTTGGTTGTGCCCAAGAGTAAGTTCAAGCCTCTGACTGACTAGTTGCGCCAAGTTTCAACCGAATTGGCTTACTTAGGTCTCCCGTTCTTAGTCGACGGCAACTTACTAGAGTAGGCAGCATGCCGGCTGTTGAAAATCTCTTAACTTGGGCTGCGAGTTAAGAATAGACGTGGATGGGGTGTAATTTTAACGTCATCATCCAGCATTGCCATTCACTCAGGTTGTAATTCTTGAAGAGGATATTTTAGTCTGTTGGTTTCAAGATCTTGACATGCATCTCCCATTACTCATAGGATCATCATTGTCACCATCAGCTTGAGTGAGTTACGTTTCTGCACAACCGAAGGATCCTCATCCCGGGTGTATGCAACGTCGTCTCCTGAACCACTAGCTCGGTACTAACCTTCAGCCGCAGCTTTTGATTTCTTGACAGCTTCTCTTCTAGGCCAAGTTCAATGACAGGGTCTACCTTGAGAGATGGATGGGACGGAACGCCCGGAACTGCGGCAGACAAAATTCATGTGATTTTGGTCTATGCTTATCCACCAAATCTCCAACACCTTCTCAAACGAGGTTTGATGTGACTAAGATCAGCCTCATTAGAGGGGCGACAAATTTTCTTTTGGGCATCTAGAATCCGTTTTAGATATCAGAGCGCCGGGACTAACGAATATTCTTCTATGCTGTTACCTTTTCGGGGATTTTAGATCCAGCCTTAGAAGGACATGTGATCTGATTGATAACAGTTTGCATGGCATAGAGGCATGTCAAATGTTGGTTACCATGCGGCTAGATGTGGTGCTTGAAACTGCACCCCCCTCGTCAGACGACTCATCCAAACATTTCATGGCAGTGTTTACTTAACTAAAGCAATGGCCTAGCCTGCATCACCGGGCCTCGCCTACTTCCGGCTTGATTCTGCGGATATGTTTCCGTAAGGTTCTGGGGAAACCTAGACATCATCGCCCGATATACAGCGATTTGTTTAGTGTCTATGTTGATGAAAGTTGATTCTTGGTTAGAAGGATGCGATAAACCCTGCGTTCTGACTAGATTCTTTCGAGTAATTCAAAACTTCCGCCATACGCGCTCTTAGCCCTGTTAAGCTTAATCTGCAACCACCTAGAGTATCCAGTCGTACCTATTTAGGATATTCATTATTAGCTGCATCTTCGCAAATGATAGTGACTGGCTGGATATATTGTGTAGACTCTTCCTCAAGTTTCAGCCTTACTTGGTATTCTTAACTTTTTGTAGCTCAGGAGAAAACGATGTGGCTTTCTCAATGTTGTTCAAGCGACCGTAAACATGCCTTGCCGTGGTCTGGGACGCAATATTCTGTCCCTGATTCTTCCTTTCCCTACTCAGCTGAAGTTTCTTTTCTCAAAGGCACCGCCCCTTCTCATCACGAGCTGACTTGTGTATCTCTTCCGGTTGTCTTTCCCAGCTCCTTAACCTCGTTTCCCAACATTACATCTGATGGCTCGATGGTTTCGGCCATCCCGTCTGCCTTGGTAACCATGTGCTAAGTATCAAGTGCCAAAGCCTCCGAAATTTCATCTTGAAACTGAAAAAGTGCTGTGTATTGAGCGTGAGAGAGTTCTTGTGTTGGAGGGTTGGTCATGATGCCTCAAGATGTAGACAAATCAGTGTTTTTAGAATTGAAATGTTGATCTATTCCAGAAGCGTATTACTATAAGGTTCAAACTTAAACACAACACGAAACCAGAAAGGTAATACAGACCAGCAAGGCCATAATACCCCAGTTAACACACGAATCTCTCAGCCAACGAGCGGTCATTGCGAAAGACTAGGATCATTATCGCTTAGAAGGTTTGACGCTTATATCTATGTTATCACTTTCTGGTATTGAGAGTAGAACCTAGAATCTAGCTAGGGCTTGTGAGTTGTCGCCCTTGCTCTCTTTGAACTTCAGAGGCTCATAAGATGTGGCAGTGGCAGTGATCAAACAACTTGTTATTGTTCGAGTACCATTGGTCTTAACAACCTTTCTCTCTATTGTGAACGTACATGTTTCTTTGGGACATTGACAGGAGATATAGGCGCTCCATTCTTTAACAAGGCCTTTATATTCTCGAAGGCCTCTTTTTCTCCTCTTTGAAACGCCAGATCTGTCAAGCCAGCAACATGAGGCTGAATGATGACTTTATCACTCGTCTTGAAGTACTCGTTCAAGTCAGGCTCGTGCAAAAAGACATCTAGTCCGGCCCGCGTAACCTTACCACTCTCTAGGGCCTCGATAAGAGCAGCCTCGTCGATAATAGCACCACGCGCAGTATTGACGATGAAAGCTCCATCCTTCATGACCGCAAACTCTTTAGTCGAGATCAAGTTTTCGGTCTCCTTCGTCAGAGGACAGTTGATCGAGACCACATCTGACTCAGCGAGTAGCTCGTGTAAGGATGAGCAATATTTTGCGTTGTACTTTGCTTCCTCATCTGCACTCAACTGCCGACGATTGTAGTACTTGATCTTCATATTAAACGCAACGGCTCGTTTCGCTAGACATTTGCCGATGGCACCCATCCCAATGATACCCAGTGTCATGCCCCAGGGGTCCCTACTCGGCACAACAGAACCTCTCCAATTGCCCTCTCTCAAAGAACGTTCGCCACGGTAGGTATCTCGGATGACAGCCAGAGTTAGAAAGAACGCCATATCAGAGGTAGCTTCGGCAACGGCATCGACGCTGTTGCATAGCCATATTCCTTGTTCGGTACACCATTCGACGAACAAATCATCGTAACCAGCTGCTGCTGAGGCAATTATTTTGCAGTGAGGAATCAGAAGTCTGAAGATCTTGTCAAACGGACGGTAAGGTGGTCTACCCATTCTAACGATAAAGGCGTCTATGGGGCCGTATTGTTCGAGCATAAGTGGTAGCTTCTTGAGGGCTTCTTGGTGGTTACTAACGTTCAGGACCTGCGAAGCTTGGGTCAGCATAGAAACTAGAATTCGGTGCCGGAATATTGTGAGGCACAGATAGTATTGATATTGGCAACTAACATCGTAATCGAAGTCTTTCTGGAAGTCTTTGATATATTCCGTGTCAATGAACTCGGGTCTCCCCAAGGACACTACACGAGGTTTCCTTTCAACCTGCATGTCTGAAACCATGGCATGAACACAACCCTGATAGTATTCCGGTAAATTCAGCCGACGATTAATTATCTCGTTATGTTCAGAATGCTCCAAGTTTCTAATTGCAGCCGGGAGCATGATAGGCGGAAGCGGGATTTATGCGTGAGAAGTGGAGATATCGGTTTAGGAAGCCGATCCGAACGGCACTTGAAAAATAGTATCTTTCCGAAACGACAGTACTTTACCAAAGCTTTGCAATATGCCACTCGATGTCTTGGTCCAGATTAATAATCGATAACAGTCCTGACATCACGATCAATTACCATGTTTTGTATTGTATACAGCTGTCTTGGTATGCTATTCTTCCTAAATAAACTATATGTGCGGAATGAAGTTTGTCCATTCAACCGTCTCGTAGGCACTTGGTGGTAGAGCTCTTAATCCAATAAAATCTTCCACAAAGATATAAACCCGGAAAACGCAATAGAATGCACAAAGAACAGACGTAACTATGATAAACCCAACCTGAACGTTCATATACGGATCCTTTCCGTGTGATATGTTGTGCGATCTGCTCAAAAAGGCAAGACCGCCTTTCCTCGGCTGTTGCGGCATCAAACTATCTTGATCAAGGTCTATACTCCTTGGGGTCGATTTCCTTCGCCAGTTCTGCAGTCTGTAATACAAGTCCCGGATAGGATGGGGCCTCTTGTCAAGCTCTTGTTCAACGAGACTTAGTTCCAGACCTTGAGCGAGACGGTTCTGAGGTACAAAGATCCACATGGCAAACTCCATCCAAGCTGCACCGACAAAGCCGTACGATAGCATATAGATACTGGACACGCGCCAAAGGTCCCTCTCTAATGTGCTCGGGAATGAAAAGTTCCATGCGGAGAGGAAAACGGCGCTGAAGACGAGGATGAAGGCGACGCCTACTAATTCGAGATCAAAGTCCATTCGGAGGAATATGTCACCTGGGTTTCTGTCCCATGGTTTCTTCGTGACCTGGCGTGAGAAGGGCGAGAAAAGTATTTTGCGCGATAGTTCGTTATAGTACTGCCATGCAAGATTCAACGCTGTTTCATCTCGGCTGACAAAGTCTAGAGGTGTTTGATAGTACGGCTGGTCTGGTGGAAGTCCCTCCTGGTTCCGTGTCAGTATAACTTCAGAGTCTCACATTTTGAGCTAATACCTACCTTAATCATTATATCTTCCATTTTATTGCAGCTCTGGACAGTAATCGTTGTGCCCACATCAGACGGCTTATCCTTCCAGCACCAAGCCGTTCCGAATAAGATAACTACGAATGAAACTGCAGTGAGCTCCATAGTTGTTACATGAAGCCCTTGTATCAACCGAGCAATGAAAGTGATAACGAACCAAGTCGCTTGCCAGATTGTAACGACTCTGAGGGTTTTGGTGAGTGAAAGGAAGGATATAGACCTGATCTGATATACTGACCTTGCAAACCCATCAGATTTGTTTCTATCCCGAAGTTCTCCACTAGTGATCTCGGGGTACTTTACGTGTTTGTTATCAACTAGATAAAATAATTGTTCTGCGTTGAGGGGTACCGGCCGATCAAGGCCTTCGGCTTCAAGAACAAATCCGCCCATGTCGGCGAAGAACCCGTGAGTGATAGTCCATTGCGTATATCCTTTTTGGTGGAATTTCTATATGACATCAGTTACCAGGTCCCAACCTGACAAGAAGACTTACTGCGACTGATCTTCGTGCTGAAGACTTTTGCCCGATAGCTAACACTATGATGAACTCAGGCCCAAGTAGTCCCAAGCACGCAAGTCCAAGTTTATCCCTGATCGATACCCAAAACCCCTCTCCTGGTGCTGGAATATTAGGATAAACTGAAGTCCAACAGCATAAAGACGTTGTAACTAGGCAAGTAAATATTATGTCGTAGGTGCCTCGTCCGTCTGGTGACGGTGTCCAACCAACGAAGGTCTCGTTTGATGTCATGAGCTCGCTCTAAACATTTAAACACAATTTGGCAAGTAATAAAATCGAAACGATAATTAACAGAACCAACAGCTTGTGCTGGGGTACTTATTCCTTCTGCATGGCAGCATGGTTATAGCCAACATGTCCACTTCATGTTTCTCCGTGGGTGCCAAGAGGGGCCTGCCTGCAACTTCGCGTCGCAATGTCTCAAATCCCACGGCGCAGGGGTGGCTATGTACGTGCCCGAAGAGTCTACATGTCTACCGGGAAAGCTCTCAGTAACTATCATATGCTATTCCTGCATTCTAAGTCTACAGTTGAACCTCAGGTCATGGTCTATCCCAAACTTCGAACGCAAAGAAACATCATACAGGCTTGTAGAAATAGCTCGAGTAAGTAGCAACGGCATGAAATTGAAGATTATGGCGACAGTGCAAGCTAGGAGACTAAAGCCAACAGTTGGGCGGCACCAGAACACCCATGACTGGCTGTGCTCCAGGCACCACAACCAGGGTCCGGTTGCTCGGCGGCCTCTGATTGACCTTTTTCGCTATTTCCAGTTCCAGATTGTCGAAAAATGATCTGATATGCAGGGGTCTGGGCGCGTGGATGCAACCAAGCGGGCCGTTGCGTGGGACGAACCTGCCCTCTTCAGCTCTTTAATGTGAAGTTTCATTGGCCTTGGGTTTTTGCATTGGTCGTTTCCCACTATCATCAGCCTTAGATGAAGCGGAAAGGTGCAGTATGTAGACAGGTAGTTCAAGTATCATTTGTGTCAGTGGATAGTGATTAATCCCACTGGGGACAGATCGGGAACTGCAACCCTTTTACTTTATTTTAAAGTAGCGTATGGCTGGAAAAAGGATGTCTGTGCTATGCCTGGCGCCAGTCAGTCATGAAGCATTCGCAGGCAGCCAATTTTATATTCCCCAAACCTCACTGGCGTGACCCCGATCGTTAGAGTTGACTTCACAGCTCGACAGCGACTCCAATTTTGGACGAAGAGGATTATGGAAATGGTAACCTCAAAGATTCAGGGTGTAAAGGCAAATAACATAAGGTTCTAATCTAAAATGCTACAAGCTGACTTAATGCCTCCATCTCTTGTGCTCTCCATAGCCAAGATGTCCGATGCTCGCTCGCCCGCCTGTTTAACCACCACCTTGCCGCAACTCACTTCTTTTCATAGGGATCCTTGAAGAAGATAACTTGCACAGTAATGTCGTCCCTCACGTTTCTGCTCATGGGCGCATACGTCGTCATTGCTCCAAGGAATAAGCCTCGTCTCGACCCTCCAAATGCATTCTTCACCAAGCACACAGCCGCATTGTCGAGGTCCTCGATGACCTGATGTTCCGGCGTAGCCTGCCATCCATCTTCCAGTCTGCCATCAAACTTGGTCTCTTTGAACGGCTCAGGCTTACCGCTCTTCTTGGCGGTCAACCAGCGCGAGACGCACGTCACGGCGTCTTCATTGCTAATCATGTCCCAAAGACCATCGGAGCCGAGAATAACAAAGTCTTCTGTCTGAATCTTTCGGGTTGTGACCTCTGGCCGGGCCGTCAAGTATGGAGGTGTAGTGTAATTGGGTCGGGGCGGAGTGCCGTAGTAGTCGTCCTGTACTTTGCGAATAACCTTCTCTGGCCACTTCAGTCGGTGGTCACCAAACGCCCTGGTAACAGCGAGTCCGAAAAGCCGGTCAGAGTCAAGATTGAACATGCTGTGAAGCTGCCCAGGATGTTCCTTGTCAAGTCTCTTCACTTCAAGCTCATTGAAACCAGTTTGGTCAATGCTGAGAATATCCGTCTCGTACTTGTTTGCCTTAGGCGACCACGCACCACGAACAGCTCGAGAATCGCCCGCAATAGCAGTGCGAAGCGTAGACGTGCTAGGCTCGTACATGGTTAGAAGTGCGCATGACCCGGCGATGGCGGGTGCAACGGCAGAGATAACAGACGCGGTGCCTTGATCTTGGCCCGATTCAACGGCCTTAAGAGCGTTGTCAAAGATACGATCGTCAAGACGGACAAAGGCCTTCTGAATCGCATCGTCAACTAGCTCACTAGAACTGGTAGGCGTAAGGCTTGACAGCGCGCCTGATACATACGGGACGAGAGCATTCCTCAGCACTTGAGAAGTCGCCCATCCTCTTAGGTGGTATTAGCATCTCTCACGACCAGCCCAATAGGTTCACTCACGCATGTCCATCGTAAACACCAGCATACAAAGTTGTCGTTCCCCCGACGCCCTTCGCAATTTTAAGGTCCCAGTCATCCTCAATTGGGTTGTTACTTCCCAGTCGCGCAAAGTCTACGCGTCCTTTCGTACCAGCGTGTCCCTCGAAGACAAAAGTATGGGCATCCTCGCGCAGCTTGGCGTTGGCGTCTTCGAGAATGATTGACTTGACAGGCGAATTGACAGGGATTTGCTCTTCTGTGGAATACTCGTTCAAGCTGGGTACGTCATCGTTTGAAGCTTTTGTAGTCCCCCTGCCGCTGAGGACATATGCTCCAGAACCAACGCCCACGATAGCTGCTGCTGACCACAGGTACTTTGCATTCCCGGCCGTCGATGTTTGTGTGGACGAGAAGCGTATGCCAGATGGTACTCGCTTGAGCGCCAAACCTGAGGATCTCAGGGACCTGGTGGTTACGCGGAACATGGTTTCTTTTGCTGATGTTGACCACAAATTCGCGACGCTGGGTTTGATAGATGTCAAGGAGTGAACAACTGGCACACCGATGTGATTCGATCCTCGGAATGAACCACACCTCCAAGGCTGATGTTAACGTACACTTCTATTATTGCTTTTGGGATTGGGTACGAAGTTGGGAAAGAGAATTTAACGCCGAATTGAATGGAGCTGGGGGAGCCGAGTAGTCGTATGCTAAAAGTCTATGATGCGAAGTCGTGATAACCTGCCTAAGCCGATTGATTATTGCTTTTTAATAGCGGTGTTGAGGTTGTGCTTACCCTGAAACGGATGGTGGGTTTCATGGAAAAGTCGGCCTTCGGAGCTTCAAGGTGAAGAAAACAATAAATAATTTAAAGAAAGAAAGAAATCAATTTTGAACTGGCATAAAATGGTGAACTTGTTTTACCTTATGTTTTCAGTCGCCTATAGCAATCAGTTTCTCTGATCCTCGAGGTCTAGTTCACGACTGGATGTTTAGCAGCATCTTCACTATAATATAGAGAAAACTATCACAAAGAATCGCAAAGGTAGGTATTCATTGCCCAATCCCGGATGTCACGATACATACAACGCCAAACCAAAGCATGCAATCCTCAACCATCTAAAGTTATCCCACTCAGCTATTGGCAATTTCCTCCTCCTCGTCTTCCCACTCTCCATCTTCCTCCATCTTCTCATTGACCTTGAACTCGGCATCGCCTGCGAGTCCCTCGCTGTCAAATTCGTCGACATCCATGTCACTATCGTAGTCGAATTCGTCCTCGTCATCATCAGCCTCGCCCTTGTTGCCGTCCTTGGCCTTGGCAGCCTTCTTGCGATCCACATTAGCCTTTTGCTCCTTCTTTCGTGCCTCCTTCTCTTGTCGGCGCTGCTCCCATCGCTTCTCGAGCTCCTTGATCTCATCCTTGCTCTTGTGGACGTACTCGTGCCACATGACCTTGCCAGAGGCAAGACCCTCCTCGACCTTGGTCAAGCGGAGGCGCATTCGGGGACCGAGCTCAACAAGCTTGACAGCACGGCGCTCGACATTCTCCTCTTCCACCTCTGGCTCAACTTCGGACTGGGCTGCTGCTTGTCTAGCCTTGGCGGATAGGACCTTTCGGGTTGTAGAGTCCAAGATCTCGACCTCGGCGTCTGTGTCTATCTCACTGCCGCTAGTCGCGCCATCTGTCATGTAACCGTCGCCGTTCTCGCCTCCAATTAAGAAATCCGCGACATCCTCGAGCTTGCCCAGGTTAGGCATCTTGCCCTTACGGCTGGTTTTTGTGGTAACGAATTGCTCGGCAGCATTCAATCTCCTTAGAGGCTTGGACACTGTGGTCGACTTTGTTGTGATAGCATAATGTCTGAAGTTAACAATGAAAGTGCCATCGTCTTCCTCTGATTGCTCTCGGTTCAACAACAAGACTCGTCGAATGGACTTAAGAGGTGTGGCTTGGGGGTTGATGGGAGGGAATAGGGACTGGAAGACCGTCGTCGCAAGGGATTCGAGATGTCTGGGAACTTTCGACTTGCTATCCGAGTCTGGGCGGGTAAAGTTGTTCATGACCAACTGCGAATGGTTAGCAGGATAAACCAACAACAATTGACGAGTTTTCTTACCAGAGGGGGAGTGATAAACTCCTTACCACCACCCTTGGGGTGCTTCTGAGCTCGCTGGACATCCTTGCATAGCGAGTACTTCTCCACGCGAAAGTTCAAGGTAGGTCCGCGAGGAGTCAAGGCCATGCGCAGGTTGGTGTTGCCACTCTCTGATCTTGAGAACAGCATCAAATGAGTAACGCCCAAAGGACCACACATGACAGCGTAATCTTTTAGTCTGTTTCCACGTCTCTCCTTCAATCGACTCGCAGTACCAGGCTCCATGACCTTACGCACGTCGGCCGCGAGCTGGCTGACGCTGGAACCGACTTCGCCGGCGCCAATTCGAATGACCATGCTCTTGGGGTCCTTAGCGGAAGCATGTCCTGCAGAATCCACATCAGGATTGCTGGCACCCAGATGGGTTCTCTTCTTTGTTCGTTTGCGCGCCATTGTTGTGGTTTTTTGTTGTTTGATGGTTCGTCAAGAGTTGCTTGAAGCTGTCTGTCGCAAATCCCAATAGATGGCAGAAAGAAAAAAAGTTCGGCGGGGACCACGATAAGATTAGCGCACGTGCGATAAGAAAGGTCTCCACTAAAATATTTTGTAAGTCTTCCGTAGTTCAAGATCATCTTTCCAAAAGATTGAGTTTCGCTTTTACATGCACAAATTGCCCAGCATGAACAGCGCAAAACGAAGAAAGGTTGCGCAAGATGCGCCCAAGAAGACTAAGCCCGTGGCCGAAGCTAAGCCTGCCCGAGCTGACCCCGAGCCCTCTAACGACGAGGAATCCGAAGAAGAGTCTGCGACTCTAGAGGAGCCTTCTGCTGAGGAGACGGCTGTTGATGCCCCCAAGAAGACCTTTAAGGATTTGGTATGACTCATTAACATTCACTGCAAGTTACAACTTCTAACGATCTACAGGGAGTCAACGAAGCTCTGTGCGAAGCCTGCGAAAAGCTCAACTACAAGTACCCCACGCCCATTCAAGAAAAGTCCATCCCCGTCGCCCTCGAGGGCCGCGATATCATCGGTCTCGCCGAGACAGGTAGTGGAAAGACAGCCGCCTTTGCTCTACCTGTTCTCCAAGCTCTTCTCGACAAGCCTCAGCCTCTGTTCGGTCTTGTCCTCGCTCCCACTCGTGAACTGGCAACACAGATTGGACAAGCCTTCGAGGCTCTCGGATCGTTGATCTCGCTACGATGTGCTGTTATCGTGGGAGGTCTAGATATGGTTCCCCAAGCTATTGCGCTTGGAAAGAAGCCTCATATCATCGTTGCGACACCTGGTCGTCTCGTGGACCATCTTGAGAAGACCAAGGGTTTCTCGCTGCGAACTCTCAAGTACCTCATCATGGACGAGGCTGATCGTCTTCTCGACATGGATTTCGGGCCCAGCATTGACAAGATTCTCAAGTTTGTTCCTCGAGAGCGGCGCACATATCTCTTTTCTGCGACAATCAGCTCCAAGATCGAAAGCTTGCAGCGTGCCAGTTTGAGGGATCCTGTCCGAGTGAGCATCAGCTCCAACAAGTACCAGACCGTCTCGACCCTGCTCCAGAGTTACCTCTTTATTCCTCACCCCCAGAAGGATGTCCACCTCATCTACTTGATCAACGAGCATGCCGGACAGTCTACTATCATCTTCACTCGAACAGTGTGGGAGACACAGCGTATTTCCATCTTACTACGAACACTTGGTTTCGGCGCTATTCCCCTTCACGGTCAGCTCTCTCAATCATCCCGTCTAGGAGCCCTCAACAAGTTCCGCTCTGGTACACGAGATATCCTGGTCGCCACCGATGTCGCTGCTCGTGGTCTGGATATTCCTTCAGTTGATGTTGTTCTTAACTACGATTTGCCTCAGGACTCAAAGACATATGTCCACAGAGTCGGACGAACTGCTCGTGCTGGTAAGTCCGGTGTTGCCATCAGCTTGGTCACCCAGTACGACCTTGAAATCTACCTGCGAATCGAGGCTGCCCTCGGCAAGAAGCTCGAGGAGTACCCAACCGAGAAGGAGGAGGTCATGACTTTCCAGTCTCGAGTTGAGGAAGCTCAACGCCATGCCAGAATTGAGATGAAGTCTTTCACCGAGGAGAGGGGCAAGAAGGGCAGCACACTGAAAGGTGGCCGCGGCAAGAAGGGTGGCAAGAGAGGCAGAGACGACATGGACAGGGAGGAGGGCTAAAGCTGTAGCTGGCTTTACTGGAGTTGCGGCAGTTTGGCGTTGTTCTGGCTGGGGAAAAGTGTTAATGTCCAAGGGTTTTTGTCAAAGGTTGTTTCAGTGATTGAAGGATGCAATCGACGTTCGCTAGCTGCGATCGCCAATCGTCCAAAGCTAAGAAAATACATCAATGAAAGATCCTTTTTTAATTAATGAGAAGGTACGCTGTTTCTATCACTAAGACGCTATTTCGTGTTTCCGTGTTTCAACCAGCTCTCAGCCCTCTCACTTTAATCACCCTAAGTCAAGCAAGTCTGAAACGCCGACATTCAATTGAGGTCCCCGAAGGCGGCCGCCTTCTACAGGGATGTTGAAGATCACCATAAGTTTCAAATGTCAGGCTTAACCACGAATGGCTTCGTGGCATGTCAGCTCGTTTCGTCCATTGTTTTTGGCGGCGCTTTGTAAACGCAATCCCTGTTACTTTAACAGTGTTCGTTCATTAGGATGACTTGACGATGAGATGAAAGGACCAAAGTCTTGTGTAATTGTCTTGGCATGTTTGTACGAATGGTTTAGAGCATTGTATATAAGTTGGAAGCTGGATCAAGCTGTAGGAATCAATTAATCTCTATTCATTCGTTTCTGTAGGTGTATTGATTACACTGTCCGTTCATTCTTGATATAAAAAACATTCGTTTCGACTCATTCATTATGTATACTTCAAACCTGCTTCTCATCCTCGCTGCGTCCGCCAGTGCTCATATCGCTTCTTGGAATAAGGGCATGTACTGCAAAGTAATTCAGCTCAACTCTTTCTATTAATTCCCAGTACTAACTCTTCAGGGTGGCAACGACACCTCCATCGACGACGCAAACACCAACCTCGCCGTGAACCCACTCTACGACCTCCCCAAGTCTAAATGGTGGATGCAAGCCGACCGCGGCTGCGATGCTGTTCCTCCTCCCAAGGGCGAATTCCTCGAACTCCCCGCCGGAAAGTCATTTATGACCGAGCTTGCCAACAACCGCGCCTTTACCACTCTCTCATACAATGGAGACTTGATCACGGAGTGGCAGGACGGCAAGAACCGCACTATGCCTTGGAGAGGTCCTGAAGGTGGTTGTCTCATGGACGGTGGTGACGGCTCTGGTGGAGAGTTGCACACTAAGAACATCGAGTCAACCGGTGGAACGGCCTGGGCTATTTCGTATGAGAGTGACATTACCAAGGTTACCATGGACAATCTTGTTGTCTTTTCTGTACGATACTAGTAAGACCTTCCGCTTCATAGTTGTTGTTTATTTGACTAATATGTACAGCTCTCCTTTCTTTCGCGAGACTTGGTACGACGTTCCAGCCGATATGCCTGAGTGCCCAGAGGAAGGCTGCTACTGTGCTTGGCTCTGGATTCCTGATGGCTGTAAGTCCCCTCTTAGATCACTCTCTGTGAGACATGGCTAACTGTAGATATAGGCGGTCAGTCCAACATGTACATGCAAAACCATCGATGCAAGGTCACCGGAAGCACATCCACCAAGAAGCTTGGCAAGCCCAAGCCTGCTGTTTACTGTCGTGATAACCCTACCAAGTGTGTCCCCGGACCCAAGCAGATGATGGTCTGGAACCGTAAGTTGAATATCCAAGACAGCCCCATTATTAACGGTATTCTGACTGTCTGTAGAAGCTGAAGGCAACAACGTTAGCCCTCCTGATGGTAAGACGCCAACTTATAACCAGCGAATGGGTTTCATGGATGGTTCTCAGGACGACATCTTCGTCGACGAGTAGGCTTGGTCAGTGGTAGTTTATGTATGAGTAGTGTACTATGTCCTTCTGGAAGGCAAATTGATCCCATGTACCGAAATGTATGTCGGTCTCTTTTTCACATTGTTATTACAAAGGTCCAATAACTAAGGCCAAGCAAGTACTTGGCCGATATTGTGTATTGATGTTACAGTAATCATCCCAATCCCAATCCCAATCCTCTACCCATAAACCATCCAGCAAATCTATTCTCAGAACGCCAACTCGCTAATGATCAAACAATATCATTCACCAGGCTACAGCCCGTATAGAATCATTCGCCGCCCAACTGCCTGATCTTTTGGGCTGTTCCTCTTCCTCCTCATCGCCATCCGCTAACTCCGTATCCTCGTTGCCCAAGGTTTCGTCGCCCTCGGCTTCCTCATCGGCTTCTTCTTCGCCGTCACTCTCTTCAGCTTCATCATCTCCTTCGCTTTCACTATCGGCGTCTTCTCCGCTGGACTCGTCTGAATGATGCCGAAGGTTGGGGAACATGAGTCCTGGTGGCACCTCTTCGTCGTAGTCCTCAGGTACATCGCTGAGGTCACTCTCATCATCAGCAGAGTCGTGAATACTGCCTGCCTCGCTCTCAGCCTTTTCCTCAGCGCCATGCTCTTCAGCATTGTCGTCCTCGGCAGCTTCATCGTGGTCTTCGTCCTGTTCTTCGTCTTCGTGCTCTTCATCGTGCTCCTCTTCTCCGTGGTCTTCCTCATTCTCGTCTCCAGCGTCCTTCATATCCACGTCTACGTCATGACCAGCTTCACGCCGGATTTGCGCATCAGCTCCCTCTTCGTCACTACCGGCATCACTTGCGCGTTGATTAGGCGTATGACTTCCACGCTTGCCGCTCGAAACGCTGCCCACTCGGCTCTTGCTTGACTTAGGTGCCTCCAAAGCTCGAACAACCGCTTGTTCAGCTTTTCGTAATACGTCTGGCCTTCTAACGCCGGTCTTTCTGGCTCGCGGCGCTGCTTCATGCTTCTCTGTGTCCATGGGAGTTGCAGTGCCAGTAATGCTCTCCTGCCCATTGGGGGCGTTAAGAATACTGGCAAGGGAGCTAGTAACTTTAGTCTCCGTCTGTGCTGCTTCAAGCTGAGCTGCAACCTCCTTTGCATGATGCCGTTCCTCCACAACCTTACTAGGGTCTGGTCCAGGCAGTGTCTTGGCTATTTCGGAGTAAATTCTGGAGTAGCAATCGTTGAGAAGGTCGTCAATAGGTGCTACCTTCATGAGGTTGGCATTGAGTTTCTTCAACTCGATTGTTTCCTTCATGCAGTTGAAGAGCGGAACCTCAGCGCCATCACTTGCAGCCCAATCTGCAATCCGCTCGCCAACAACCTCAAACTCTTCACTTGATAGTGCCTTGAACGCGTCGTCAACGACAGGTGACACATGATAGCCTTGCCGTAGGAGCTTGAGGTAGGCTATACAGCAAGATTGCCATAGATCCGTAAAATGGTAAAAGTCAGCACCCTTCTTCCGGAGGCGTCTCAAGAGCTGTTCCAAGTTGCCCCGGTCGTTCATGATTACCAGCAACTTGGTCATAAAGCGCACGTATTGTTCTGTGTAAACGTGATGGCGACCAGGTCTCTCTGCATCACACTTCCATACGTTCATGACCATTGTCTTTGTAAACATACTATCCCTGAGGATACCGAATGCAGCCTTCGCTTCCACAAGTCTATCGCCGATTGATGCTTCGTTGGCCTCGTCGAACAGTATTCTAGCATGTCTGATGATGATACGATGCTGCCAGTTCGCCTTATCCTTCTCTTTGAGCTTAGAAAGGTTGCGAATAATATACTCTTCCCAATCTTCAGGTTCTGAGAAGGAGGCAAAATGATCGTCAGGGTTGACTTCCAGACCAAAGGGCTGCTCAGATAAGATTTCGGCAGCCTCCTTTGACGGCACGTCACCTCGAACCACCAGCTTGTGGAGAATAGAGATGATTTTGTAGTGAGGTTCAAAAATAGGGTCAGTATTCCTCCCCCTTCGAGCATTGTGTGCCACCTCCACGGCTTTCTTAAGGGTGCCGATAAGCGTGTCTAAGCTGATCTTGGAGGTCATATCCTTGACGTCGAGTTGGTCATCGGGGGTTTGATACATCTTCCAATAGCACTTGGAAAGCATGTAGGGGTTCCTGTCATCGTTAGATCTTGCATCAAATATTTGGTGGGCTTCACTTACTTCCAGTTCTCGGGCTTTCGCTTCATGGCCATTCTGAACAGCTTAGCCGCAAACTTCCAGACCTTATACTCGTTCATCTGGGAATGCAGAATCCTTTTAAAGGTGCCTATGCCCATGTCCTCAATAAAGTATCTCTCCTGATCAGAATGCTGGAATGGTTCCATAGCAAAAGGCTCTCGACTTGATGCATACATTCGCATAGCAAATTTGTGATAAAGATCATGTAGAGGATCTCCATCGTGCGTTTCAATGTCCACGTTGCGTGAGTGCGAAAGTGCAAGAGTATAGCAATGGATTGCGTTTCGCTGGAATTTGACCAGCTCCGGGCGCTCCTTGTTCATTTTGTCAGCAGTCCAAAGCACCGCTTCATCCAGCTCGTAGTCGAAACACTCCGCTAGACGGAACCAAGCGTCCCATCTGTCTGCAGTAAATTGGAGTTGAAGCCGCAGGAAGGTGGCACCGATACGCAAGTCATCAGTGGCACCGGGGGTCTGACGACGGTTTAACTCAACACCCTTGAACTTTGTCAATGCCATCATACCCAGCAAGAAGAACCAGCCATGGGTGGCAAGAACAGTTTCGGGTGTGTTAACAGAGACAGCGTCTACCGAAACGTCCCCAATAAGGGCACGGTACAGACGCAGAGGATGGATCGGCTTCTTCAAGTATTCGGTGAAATTGCGCAGATTGTGATACATTTGTGGCGTTGACTTTGTCTGGCCGATAGTCTGCTGCATGTGATCGATAGTCGTTTTGAGATCTGACTTGAGGAGGTCCTTCATAGGCATGCGGTTGGCAAGAATGCAAACCCTCTCCACAAGCTGCATAGTTTGTCGCTTCTCAAGCTTCTCAGGGGGACAAGCATGATCTTGGACTTCCCAGACACCTGCACCCAGCTTCAAGCCGTGCAAGTCGTAAAGAACCTGTCCAAGGTAGTCTTCCCAGTTCTCGATATTCTTGAGTTTGAGGAGCTCCACACGCATGACTTTGAGGAAGATTTTGTTGGAGAGCTTGCAGAATTTGCGGATACCAATAACTTGGTGGATAGCAGCGAGATAGTCGGCAAGATCGTTTTCAGGCTTGATGATACAATTATCTTCGTTGATTGCAGCTTTGAACATGGTGTATTGCAGACACCATGCGCGAATCTGCATCTCCTTCAGCTTATTCTTGAGCGATTGAAAAGCAGCTTTGGAGGCTGCATTGCCAGTCCTTTCCGGCTTTATACCAATGCGAACCTCGTCTTCGCACAGGCTCGCAACGTGCAGTAAACAGTTGACTTTGGCAAGAGCAGCTGTAGTAGACTTGATGTGAGCATCATCGATGATTTCAAATGCAGTGTTGTCATTGAGCGCAGAATAGAGGGCTGCAATCAAAAGTTCGTCTAATGACTTCAGAGTACGCATGAAGAGGAGGCGTCGAGATTCGGAGGGGGTGTTGGCATATGTCTCACCCTCCAAGTCTGATACGATCAATTCTATGCTCTTGAGGCAACAAGAAAACTTCTTGGTAGAGTATTTAATAGCATCATAGGCGTCCCCCAGACGTGACCACAGAAACAACCTAAGCTCTGTACTGCTGTTGTGAAGGAACTTCCAGAGATCCTGCAGGCTTTGACTTGCGCAATCGGAAATGGATTTCTTTTGCTTCTCGCTCGACTCTGCATCGTCGCTGTCGTTGTCTTCCCCAGACTCAGAATCCGTTTCTTGGTTGGGAGCGCACACTGTCGATGGGTTGAGAACAGGCTCTAGGGTTTCAATGACATAAACCGGATCGTCCATGTTATCTTGGAATAGTCCCAGGAAAAAGTCCATTGTTGTCAATTTAGAGATCTCACGATCAGCAGCAGCAGGGGAAATTGTTGGCATGACCACGTTGTTGGGAAGAGAAATGGCAGGTACCTTCTCATCTGCCAGGTGATCCCTTAGAGATGTCCACATAAGGAGAATATGCTCGCGTAAAGGCTGTTCCGAGTGTGAAGACACAAGAACCGAAGCCCATAAGAAGCGCGCTATGAGAGGATCGTTGGATGGACGATCCAGCAGTCGAAGGTAAGCGGAGGCAACGTCGAGCCACCGTCCCAGTCGGTATTTGGTGTCCATCCGAGTCGCATAATCCACAACACTGCTAGGGTTGGTGATGAGTTCATAGATATCAACATGAAGCTCAAAAAGCATGGGCACGATGGTTTCCAGCTCTGCTAGCCTCTCGGCAGAACCAGCAGCCAGGTCCATCTCTCCGGTGATTTTCTGATACAACGCAGAATCCACCTTGTTAAGCATCTGAACCACGGATAGCTTCATTTTGTCTGACCATTTGGCCGTCGCGTAGCTCTGGCTAACAGCTCGAACCCACTCATATGCAACATCTTCGGTCGTCATCCAGGACCTGCAACCTCCGAGCTTTCTGGCAAAAGATCTCAGACCTTGTTTCTCGTTGAAGAGGGGCATTGAAGGCTGATCTTGTGAGCCAGTTTTTGCATGCTCCAAGAAAGAAGAGGGTCCAAGACTGGCTTGTTCGTTCTTGTGTAGGAAGACCTTAGCAACCTCTTCACGGAAGTCGACAATAACGCTGCTCAAGTCGCACGCAGCAAGATTCTTTATTTTACCCGGTCGGTCCTCCGTCGCGCATGAGTCAATGAGCTCGGTGATGAAATCGAAGGTCGATTTGTCATCGACGCCCAGGTTCTCTAGGACGCTCTTTGTCATTTGGAACAGGTTTTGATCAGCACCTTGGTAGGGCTGTAGTTGATTAGCAATTAGGGTGCTGGGGTCAGTTGTTTCCTCAGCTTGAAGAGTCTCCCTCCGTCGAACGCGCTTGCTGCGTTTTTCTGTTGTGTTTTCCTCTTCTGCGCCATCTGGCAGTCCCGCTGCAGATTGGGATCGTTTTCTCGTTGATACTCCATTCGATTCTTTCTGAGATGGGTCCGTAGCTTTCTGACCATCTTCAGTCGCTTCGGACCCTGCTTTCCGTTCCTTGGGCTCTTTCGCAGTGGTATCCTTCTCTGGGGATTTCTCTTTCTCGGTAGGCTTTTGAACTACAACCTCGATTTCTGACGCAACGCTTTCGATTTCATTTGGAGGCGTCTCCATGGGAACATCTTCCAGGCTGCTTTCAACGATTCCATCGCATGTATCGAAAGCTTCGGCTGCAGTCTCTAGGCAGTTGATGAGATTCGCTCCAAGATCAGCCCAAGATGACACCGATTTGGGCTCTGTAAGGCTAGCGTCGTCTGATTCGCCCATTTCTGTATCTTGTTGTGTCTGTTCCTGCGTAGCAGGATCCTTGGGTGGTATTAATGATTTGGTAGGGTCGGGGAGGAAAGGAATGGGGTCCAGATG
This sequence comes from Fusarium nelsonii, assembly GCA_014898925.1. NCBI lineage: Eukaryota > Fungi > Ascomycota > Sordariomycetes > Hypocreales > Nectriaceae > Fusarium > Fusarium nelsonii. Next base: position 36,365 of record JAAVUC010000348.1, read on the forward strand.
GCGCTTGAGAAGCGCAGGCATCTTCTTCTTGAGCCAAGGCGCCATAATTGGATGCGACAAGGCCATATCATCGCTGAGGAGCTTCAATTGATCCTTCAATTGTTCACCTGCCATCCCTTCAGCCAGTGACGGAGGGTCGACTTCCATCACAGCCGGGTCATCATCCAACTCGATCGCAGCCTCGAGACAATATCGCTTGATTCGATGGCTGTTCATTGCACCAGCAAACCGGGCAGCCTTCCTCCAAAGCTCCGGATCTGATGGATCCTGGTCCAAAGCAGTCATCCAGCTATTCAAAACTTTGCGGCTGTGCTCATCGTCATATTTCAGTCGGGTCGTGTCCTTCCATGCTGGATCTGAAGCTGATGTGTCCTTGAATTTATCGACAAAGAATTGGCCGTAGTTTTTGTAAGACAAGTAAAGTGCTTGTGCCAGACTTGCTGCAACGCCGTCTGCTCCTCCGGCATCCACATCCAGTCCTCCATCAGTAAGGGAGGCGTCCAAGTTGGATACCTCTGGTTGACCATCTGCATGTCGCTCTGCTCGCTCGTAGTCGGTTTTGGCTTCCCGATATTTGAAGATCTCGGACTCGAAGAGCTCGTTGTATGCCGCTTCGGCGGCTTCGCGTGATCGAGGACCTTGAGCATGGAGCTTCAAGGCATTCTGAAATCGCTTAAGAGCTTCGTCGACCTGAAGAAGAAATGTCAGTGTTCGTCCGCGATCGCGATGCTATATTGTAAGCCCACATGGATCTCCTTTGTGGTGTCGATTTGCTCGTCGATATTATCCTCTGGCTCGAGGTTTATCGCTTGGAATGCCGGCTGCGATCTCAAATTAGCAAAATTTCATTGTAGAATTTGGAATTTTTACCATATTGGCGGTCGCAATACTCTGACAGCGACGGACGACATTCGTATCCGTAACAAAGAATACTGTCTACCTCGATGTGATTGATTTGTCGTTGGAAGTTTGGAGACACTTCACTTTCTTGGCATCCATTTAATTGATGAAAGCGCGTTCTCAGACGCGGATCATTTCAGCCCCATTAAGCCACACCTTAGAGCTGTTTCTTAGCATGATTAAGCACGTGGATGTGGCGGTGTTTAGTGTTACACGTCCCTTTCCTGAGGTGGCCCGCATAATCCAGGGCAGTACGGAGTACGTATATCCTGGATTGGAGCTGGAGCTATCAAGGCCAGATCTTAGGGAGGGACCAGCAGCCTTTGTCTTTGACATCTTACACGAAACAAAGAGCCCCTCGACCGACCTCGACTGTTCTCCTCCTTTCACATCACAGGAGACAGGTTCTGGCGATTCTCGTATCATTACCGCCCCTGATCCTCGATAGCGATTACGAGTAGCTCGCCGTCATGGTCGCGCCAGCGGTTCCTGAGTGAGGCGCAACACTACCGAGATGCTTGGCATCTACATAGCTAATCTCGAACCTAGAATTACCGAGGAGATCCTCCACGAGTCGATTGACGCCCGAACCGAATCTCTGGCTGGCCTTCGAGAGCTTGGCCCTCCCGATCTTGTTCATCTTCTGAAGCACGGCGTCCGAAACCCAGCCAAGCAGGTACGCAAGCTCGATCGGCGCAAGGGAGACGAAGAAAGAGCTGACATCTCCAGACTGGCGTGTACCACCATGTCACCGGTGTCGACGCATCCTCATCAGCTAGTCTAGCAGCGTATATCAATACTTTGACCTACAAAGAATCGGGCCCAAATGCGACAAACAAGATTGTCGAAGGTGTCTTCTGGTACGTCATGATTTGTGCACTTCCAGAAAGCTGTAAAGACTAACATTTACAGCTGTTACAATGCCTTCTCACGACTTGACATGCGCGTGCATGTATCGATTCCCGGAACTGTAGAAAGCTACTGCGTCGACGAGCGAGGCGAGAAACGAAAGGCTTCGGAAGACCTCTGGTTGGAGACCTACCTCTGCAGTGTCCTCCGGGCATATTCATATGCAGACGATGGCAGTGGTGATACAATCCGAAAGATCATGGGTGTTCGAAGATTCAATCCTGTTACAAACACCGAAACTGAGCATCGTTTCCTCCATGCAGCCGAACAACTCTTCTTCAGGGGTACGTTATCCCTCACCAGTTGCTGTACTTCAGACTAACCTTTCAGGATGGCAACTGGGCTCCGATTCTGTGGTCCAGGTGCCCACTAACGTGTCCAACCACCTTACCACTGGTCTTCTCAAGTACCTTGAAACAACCGGCCGTTACGCCTCTGGAATCAACCTGTTCGAGAAGCTACGAACGCAAAGTGTTGAGGTTTCGTCTCTACTAGCAAAGGTCATGTTCATGGGCCATGAGGAGGTTGCTGGCGTCAGGACACTACACCAGTCCTTGCAAGAAACCCCCATGGACTATGTCATGCTCGACACCCAAGCCGAATTTCTCCTGAACAAGGCCAAGAGCGCTCCTACTCCCGAGCTCAAGGATGAGAGATTGAAGATGTCCCTGGGTTGTGCGGATCGAGCAACAGTTGCCGCCCCTACCGAATTCAGCACTTGGGCCAGACTGGCTCAGGTCTATGTGGCCATGGAGGATTGGGACAATGCGCTCACCATACTCAACTCGTGCCCTATGTTCACATACCAGGACAAGGATACTCCCTTGATGCCGGAACCAAAGGAAGTTATTCTACCGACGCTTCCTGAAACTCGCCTTGATGAGATCGACAGCGAACCTGAGTCGCGATACTCTGAACAGGTTGACCCTAGTCTGCTCAACCTGCGAGCAGCATCCTACAGGGGCACTTTCAAGAAGGCGTATGATATTCTGACCGAGATGACTGCGAAGATTGGTTGGGATCAACTTCTGAAGATCCGCAGTAATGTATTCGTGATGGAGGATGAGTATCGTACAGAGAAGCAAGAGTCTACTCATCCAAGTGCCTCAAAACGAACTCCAAGCACTGATGGTCTGAGAGGTACACCCGATGTGACTGTCAACCGAGACGATGAGACTGAGGGTGAAAACTCGGAGAAGCCAGCTGAGGAGACTCCCGAGGAGGAGGCTCATGCCGATGCCCCTGCCACCAACGGCAATGGCGAACAGAACAAAATTGAGAAGCCCTCAAATGTCATCGACCCAGGCGAGGCAAAGGCAGATTCGGAGGTAAGTTCAGTCGATACGTCTATCGAACTAAGCTAACAGTTACAGACCAAGAACGACGAGCATCTGTCGAAGCTCAACACTAAGCGTCTTTGTGAGCGTTGGCTGGACAGCCTGTTCATGGTCCTCTATGAGGATCTTCGTGTTTACACAATCTGGCGCACCCAGATGGCTCAATACCGCGCCCAGCAGATGCAGTACAAGAAGTCAGCAGAGGAGTGGGAGATTCTGGGCTCTCTCGCTGAGCGCCTTCAACACATGGACGAGGCGGTTGAGGCGTACCGTGCATGCCTTTCCATCCGATTCAGTCCCAAGGCCTTGGCCGGCATCCTACGTGTCTTCGAGAAGACCAAGAGCACGAGAGAGACAGTGGCGTCCGTCATCCGATTAGTGACATGGCAATACCGATGGTACAGCGAGTTCAGTCCCGAGCTGTTGCACACGATACGGACTTTAATCGAGGACGAGGGAGCAGTCAAGGTCCGAAGCATTATTCAGGCGACGAGCCTGCCTCAGAATGTTCTGGATCTGACACATCACTATGCTGCGCTGTGCGCGACATTCAGAAGCAGCGGCACCGACGGTTAGGTCTGAGCGATATGACATGTTTAAGTGGGATCTTTCACTTAGGTAAACGGTTAGATATACATGGAGGATGGATGGTGTAGCGGAACGACTTAATTCACAATGGAAGGCCCCCTCTTTGGAGGGTCAAAGGTTGACTTTGAAAACGTCCCTGCTCTTGCCGTGAGCATTCAGCAGATGTGTTTGAAGCGATGTGATACCGTGTTGTAATAAGCATTAACAAGATATGACAGAGTTACTAGCTGTCGTTGTGCTGTAGATATGTCCATAAAAGGAAGAAGAAAAAAAGCCAGAGTCCTTGTGTTTTACTCATTTAACAGCCTCAGTCTCCCTCCATTAGGATATATTCATTGAATCGACATAACCTCTTCCAGTAACCCCTTTACTCTGGTACAGATCCATTGTCAAGCAACTCCTTCTAAGCCAATTAATCATAGCGTATCCTTAACATAACCCAGAACCTCCAGTCCTAATAATACTTATTTTTGTGCTTTTCTAATCGTTCTTTTACGCTCGCCATTTTTTTGTCTTTGATCCTTATTCGCCATTATAGTTGCCTGCCATTGCCTCCTATACGCCCCTTTTCCAATACCTCGCTCCTGTTCATACCGTACCGTACCAAAGATATACCAATCATCCAACTAAACTAAACACCTTCTTCCATCGGGAGCGATCCTGCCTCGGAGCTCCCGTCTCTCTCTCTCAAGCCTCGCTGTCTGCTTCTCCAGCGCACGGATTCGCTCGCGCGCAAGATCAAGCACCTCGGCTTTACTCACTCGCCGGTCATTGGCGATGCCGCCTTCCGTACCCGGTGGAGGCAGGACAGCAAGCAGGCGCTCAAAGTGAGTGTTGAGGCGCTTGCGGTATTGTTGCTCAACTTGGTTGTGTGCAGCCCGCGCCTTGACCTCCTCAGACGTCTCGCTGGGGTGTCGAGGCTGAGCAGCTGCAGCACCGCGCTTCTTGGGAGCGCGAGAAGCGGTGCGCAGCTGCGTGGGGTTGCGCTTGGGGGTGTCTTTACCCTTTGTTTTTGTTATCTTGGATGACGTGGAACGCTTGCGCTTCTTGCTCGTGGGCTCCGACGACTCATCATCGTAGTCATCGTCATCCTGGTTATCTTCCTCGGGCTCGGACGAAGCGACTGAGAGCTCATCTGCCATGGGCGGCGTAGGGAGGAACGTCGCTGCCGGGGAGATATGAGCAGGCCAGACAGCGCCGAGGGAAGGGCTGGCAGAGGATAGGTCGTAGCCTTCAGAGAAGGTGGACGAGGTGCGATGAGGCGGATGAACGGGGAATTGGCCCGGCGTAGTAGGATTGATGGTATAGTTGGAGAAGTCTCCAAAGGAACGGTCAAGGTAGGCAAGGTCTGTTAAGGGGGAAGGGAAGACGGTGTTATCGAGACTAGGCGTCTCTGGAGACTGAAGAGGGTTCTGCTGCTGACATGTTAGTTAGCTGTGTCTCATGAATTCAAATGTGATAGCAAAGGAGAACGTACTGTAGAAGCCTCGTAAGGAGCGTCTAGGCCGGAGAAGGGCATGGTGGTAGTATCAATGCCGTTCATCCAATCGTCGGGCATGCGACCAAAGCGCGCTGCTCCGTCTCCGTCGCCGGAGGTCTCGAGAAAAGTCGAGCTCATCATCATGGCTTTTTGTTTAACGGTTATCCGCAAATACTAGAACTAGCACGAGGTTGTCCTTGAACCCCGTCATCACGGAAGGGGAGTTTCTGACACAACGATTCCCGAAGAGATTTCTCGGTTTCTTCTCTATGCTGTCTGTGTTCTCTTTTTGTTTCTGGGAAAGAGGTGAAGGATAAAAAAGGGGGGTTCTTGTTATAGGCAGTTAAGAAGGCGGCAGACTCGTAGTCTCGAGGCTGGTCGGTTGTCTTTTGCTATCGACAAGCCGCAAGCCATAACGTAGCTACTCTGTTTCTCTTCTGTTCTGGTTTGTGGGTGCGGTTTCTTCGTTCTTCTTCGTCTGTTCTCCTTGCTGGGTTTAGGGAATGCAGGACGGAAGACCCGGGGTTTACAGAGCAGAAGACAGGTTCACAACTTGAGTCCTGGGGATGAAAAGGTCCCCTTATATACTACGTTTTTTTTTTTTTTCATTTGAGACCCAGGACCCGGTGCCCAAATAGAAGTGCCAAGAATCAAATTACTCGAAACTACCACCATCTCCATGCATAACAAATCCAACGAGTCGTGTAGCAGAGAAAAACAAGCCTGGCGGGGGGGAGGGTGCCAAAGTAAGAAGACGTGAGAAGGGCGCGGCCCAACAACGATTCGATTACGACACCTGCCGCAACTGCAAGAGCCGGTCCGTACATAACACACGGACTGTGAAGCCGTGACCGGAGGAGACGGGACCTGGCATGGGTATGGGACATGGACATGGACCAATGTGATGCATCACAAGTTGGGAAAGTTATCCTTCGCTTAAAAGGCTTGGACTTAGGGCCACAGGCACAGACACGGATATGACATGAGGTCAGGAAGCTGTACGGTAGAGTATTCCGCGAAGGGGAGCAGGACGGAATGGGCCAATACAAATGTTGACAACTTACACGCCTGTCACGTCTTACTCACGGGAGGCCAATAGCCAAGAGCCGGCTGGGCTTGGCACCTGTCAAGGATGGGCATTCTGTTAGTAAATCCGGGCCCTTGGCTACCTAATAGCCACGTAAGAGCAACTGTCTGAGGTTTTCTGAAGCCCGAATAAAGATTGTGTTGTTTTAAGTAAACCCATTAAATGGATACATTGCGTCTTCGACTGAGTAAGTCTTGAGGAGGGAAAAGAGTATAATCAACCCCGGTGTCCAAGACATGTAGTCGGCTTAAACTACAAAAAAGAAGCATGTAGAAGATTAAAAAAAACTTGGGGTGGCATGAGTTTATCCCCAGAGCTAAGGAAGCCAGTGGATCCGCCCCCCTGTAGGATGGGGTATCGTTGACTAACCTCAATCTCGTTTGCCTTGGAAAAGGTCGTGGGGAGTGTGAGGTTGAGTTACAAAAAGTATATACTGCATGTATTGCCGAGGCCGATACCGATCGACGATGGGCAAAAGGCCATGTTTAGAATTACTTTGCGCCCTGTGGTTTTTTGAAGCAGGCTGTGTCACGAGGACCGAACAGGATTTCACCTTCACCTATGGGGTAGTATGGCGTTCCATATCCACGTCTGTGTTGGTTCTCTTCTTGAGTAATAGTAATCCAAGACTTGCGGACAAGAGTGGGATACGGTGTGTCACGGTGTAGTATTTATGGCATCACTGAAAAATTGTTGAAAAGCTTTATCTTCAACCGAGTTAAAAAAGATGGCTGTAGTTGAATCTTTGTATACAGTACAAGCTTAGATCCTGCTGGTCAGGCTTGGCTTGTTCTGCCAGATGGCCGCGTGGGAAATGACACTGGCGTGCATCACATCAGACCACCCTGCAACGGCTTTGACCTTGCCTGTTCAGTTGGTTTCCAGAAGATGAAAGAATCCGGGGTAAAGGGGGATGGGCACCTCTGGACTTGTCAGTCTTCTGTTATTGGTGGTGGTGTGCTTGGCTTCCATAGAACAACCACCTCCAGAGCATCTCAGTCCTACGATATTCCTGTAACCCGAGCTGCCATAATCATAACTTATTGCCGAAATAACATTGTTTCCTCTTACTCAAATATTACAGATACTGTTATGGGTTCCTCAGATCCTCAGGTTACTACTCTGAAGTCACTATCCTCGTCAAAATGTTCCTCCACTACATCTCCCAGCAGATACCACGAACCACTCCAAGCAGATACGTCCTCTACGACAACACCCCCTTTTCTCCTCAACCCCAAGAATAAACATCATGACCCTCAGCCAAACCCTCAACCTTCCCTCAGCCCTACCCGTTGCGGAGTCACGAAAACCGTGTGAACCAATAACAACACCATGGCAGGGGTTCTTTCTGCGCGCTTTTTTTTCATGACATCCTATTTTCGTCTCCCCCAGATAGAAAGAAACGTTTATCTGAAGGTTATTTTAGAACACGTACGTACTTTAAACGTGGTTTCGGTTGATCGGTAAGTGGACACTGCGCGGGTAGATCAAGATCACGATAAAGATCTGCCTTGGCTAGATCTCTTTGCGTTCCGTATTATGCCGTATTTCACGTGCCTTGATGCAACGAGTTGACTGATCTGTCAGGAAAAGTGATGTATAGGGGTGAACTGTCTGACAAGTCCCATAACTGAACGAGTTGTCGTTTACTTCACCTCAACACCATGATGAATAACTCACCCTATAACCAGCTCAACAACACAGCTGGGTCGATGAAGGCACCTAAGTCATAAAATACAACAATTTCGAAACGATAATCAGGGAACTTATTGGATAACTCGAGTAAAGGAAAAGAATTGCTATACGGCAAACAAACTACCTCTTCAATATTACTCGTCACCACCAGCCGTAACCGCCTTGGGCTCCGGAGTCTCAGTAGCAGCAGGCGCCTCAGCAGCCTTGACGCCCTCTTTAGCTGGAGCGGAGACATCGGCAGTCTCTTCATCGCCCTCAGCATCCTCCTCGTCGCCTTCAACTTCGTCTTCGTTCTCTTCCTCCGCCTCCTCTTCTTCCTCGTCCTCCTCGGCGTCGCCATTGGTTTCTTTGGCATCCGCCTCGGTCGTCTTGCGCTTCTTTACAGGAGGCTCGGCTGGGTGATACGGTTAGCATTTGGTACTGAAAAAGAGACACAATTCGAAACTTGAACGAGATATGTAGGAGGGTCGGGACGGTTGCAATGCATAAGTGTTTATGTTGTGAATCTGCCCCAAGGACATCATTGAGGACTTACCCTTAGTATCGGCTTCTTCGTCTTCATCTTCCTCCTCTTCCTCTTCGGCGTCTTCATCCTCTTCGCTTTGTTCTTCTTCGTCTGCAGTAGAGACATACCTATTCATTCATTGTCAGTCATATGTCACCGCAGCGACGCAATAATCATGAACAAGGTGCTGGGCAGGCATCACATGATGCGAGCTGTATGAAGGCATCGAGGGAAAAGAATGGGATGTGGGATTGTCGCGACTGGCGTGTATGAATGGGTGTGATCGTTTTGAGTCGTATCGCGTTGAGGCGCATCTCATCGTACGGCATGCGACATCAGATGCGCGCGCGCATACTTGGTAGTCCGCGCAGCGAATGGCGCCGGCCGCGCAACCAACGTGCGATTGGGCAATTGACGATATCCGGGAATAAAATCACAGAAACAAGGTGTAGAGAAAAGCGAACAGCACTTACTCTTCCTCCTCCTCACCATCGTCGTCTTCAGGGAGGGAGACAAGCTCCTCCTCCTCTTCGTCTTGCTTTCTCTTACGGGACATGGTGGTTATTGAGCTGGGTGTTCTAATGGAGTCTTGAGAATGCGATTGACAAGTTCAGAGGACCAGGCGGCTTCTCTCAAGGGGCGAGAGAGGGTTTTAAAGGTTGGACAAGGCACTGCACGAGATAGACAGAGCTGGACAAATCAAAACAACACCAGAACGGAAGAGAGAAGAGAGAGAAAGGAAGGCTAGGGGGAGTGGGAACGGGCAGAGAGGGTGGGAGAGAGACTACGCATGAGGAGCTGGAGGGCGACAGTAACAGTGACTGTGAAAGCGATAGACAGCCCGAGAGCTTGCTTGAGAGCCGTTCAATCCAGCCAATTGCAGATGCCGTAGTCATCCCATCACTGGATACACTCCATGATTGTATGGTGGGATATCACTAACGGAAATCAGGTAGCGAATACATGGGAATGCAAGGAAACACTGCGACAAGTCGAGGTATAGTCCCACGAGCCTACCATCTAAGGATGGATTGGGTGGCCCAGCTTTTTGGTGTGGACAAGCTCCCCGGAGGTAAGCAACGCTGCGCTGCGCGATGCAAGGCATAGCAAGGTAAGGCACGTCAACAAACTCCCGCGTTTGCGAACCGCCAGCCTGCCTCCAGCCTCCAGCCTCCAGTCCAGGACCAAAGTCAGAGAGGCAAAGAAAGACGCGCAATGGACCAAAAGCGGTTGGCGTCCAATCGAGATCAAACTAACATCCTGACTAAAGGTATCTGTACCCGGAAAGCATGGGACTGATCTTTGGCTTTTGGGTTTTCCCTTTCCCGGCTTGCACGTACGGGAAAAGGAACAGGGACAGAGAACAATGAGAAAGGACGCAGAGGGCGGGGGAATAGCCCAGCCTGGCACATACAGTGTAGAGCAGAGAGAGCCAGACTGGGAACGCTGCAAGTGGCTGGGCGGACAGTTGCTAACGTGACGTAGGACTTTCACATTGTAGCCCATAGATTGATGGCAGTGTCTCGGAAACTCGATTAATCACCGGAAGCTGGGATCTTTTGTCTGTCATTGTTGGTAGGTAGCTTTGTCGTCCTCACGAATGGAGAAAGACCATCACTCATTGATCAAATGCTGCAGTAACCATTGAGCCAATTGCCGGTGATAAAGACCCTTGTAAGAAGGTCGATACGAGCTCTTATCAGTTTTCGAAACAAGGACGAACGGAGCTGCAAACAGATAGCTCTGTAACATGTCACTTCCCCAAGAAACCTACAGGAGCTTGAGGGGGAAGCTCGGGCCCTCAGCTCGTTTGAGCTAACGCTGGAGCTGAAGCTGCAGCGGAAGACGGGTCAAGTTTCTCCGGTGTTTGTTGTTTGCTTCAAGGATGATGAGAGTGAGACGAAAGTGCCCCTTGGCCGAAGCCGGAGATTGGCTGATCCGAATTGGTTGACCAACCCAACCAACACAGTTCAGGACTGGCGTCATCGATGCGTCGTGATGTGATTGTGATTGTGAGGAGGGGAAGAGGAAAGAAGATCGAAGCTCAAGCTCCGGTCACGTGGTGCCTGTCATTGACACAGTCTAGGGTAGGTGCGATGACAGCCTTCAACTTGTAATAATGTGGATATGTCTAATGTGAAGGGATGGTAAGGAATTCCTTTTTTCCCGTGATTACTAGATTTTGTTTCTATTGATCATGTAGATGTCGCACATGTAATTGATCTCACACGTGATACTACTAACGCCGCTCAACTGCATAACACTCACGCCGGCCGGTCTCCGAAACCTCGAGCCATATGGTCAATTCCCTCGCGAGTGCTGGCTGGACGACGAGATATAACAATCCTCATATTGCCCAAAGCATATTAAAGTTGATCAATGCATCAAACAAAATAAAGGGCAATGGAAGAGGTGAATGAGACAGAGACACGGACGGTCTTAGACCTGAAGGTCTTGATTCTCCCTGCTTAACTTCCCGTCTTGCCGAGTAACCCTCGATTTGGCGCTTCTCGGAGTATTCGACACCAACAAGGTACAAGCTTGCCTTGAACAAAACATATCGAGTCGTCATAGAGACGCCGAAAGGAAATGAAGTATCGCAAGTCCCTCAGATCATGAGATATGGTTAATTCATGCAAGATTTAGCCGCGGTACCGGGTAGACTGTCAACTTCAACATCGGAGGAAAAGAAGTTCAGGGTTTGGAGGCTTGCAGTGGTGATACATCCAAGCCACCACCGATAACACTCTCATGAGTAGAAGTTGGCCTAAAATACCCTTCACCCGCAATTACCCTCCAAAAGCAATGAAACGGGCGCTCCTGGGCGACTTATCTCGCGTGGAGCTGAAGCCGAAAGACCCTGTCTCTACTCGGCCATGACCCTTCACAAGCCACCTCGAGTCTAGCTCTCTCTCAGCTTGCCTACGTGCTCACCAAATTCACGCAGCCAAGCCGGGAACCGTTGGTCATTATGCGCAAGGCGTTGGGCTGGATCTCAAAAAAGAGATGAGGATTGTCTAGTGTTGAATCAGGTGTGATTGGTTGGACTAGACGGACGTGCCCTTACTACGCAGCAATTACTGTTATGCCTCGGCCACAAGTCGCAAGCTACAACGCGTAGTGGTGGTTTGTTTGGAATCGAATACAAACAAAAGGTCACTTTCCCTGGACGACGGTTAATGACGACGGGGGATATAGCACGACCCGGCGGTTCGGAGTGGGCATAACTAAGATGACCACCTACCGAGATGAGCTTAGGGACCCCATGGAGCTTAGAAACATGCATATAATATGTGCAGTTAAGCAACTAGTCTCACATGCTATTTAGGCATGTTTCTGAATAGGAATGTGAAAGTCGATATCGCCACCTCGTTCTACTGTAATTACCGATTCGAATCCTACTTTATCATCGACACGCAACAGTGACGAGATCTTGTCTAAGCCTCGCGATCCTGTAATCAACTCAATACTTCTGCGGGACCAACAATTTGTCGTCAGCATGATTTCCCCCGTTAGGTATTTACCGATACGGTGTTGGTAAGCCTGCTTGGTCTAAGCACTTGCCAACGAATGCCTTGTGCTTGACAGTCTTTCCAAGGGACCCATCCAACTCATGGCAGGGTTTCCACCAAAAAGCGGGGGAAAGACGAGGCTAACTTGTTCTTCATCAAGTTTCCAGAAAGATACATTCTGGCTGCCTGCTCGACTTATTATTTCCGACTTCTACTTGTGAGATGGGCTATCTAACCTAGACAATTATGTTTGCTTTTCAAACATCTAATCATTTACTTAAGTGCGGAGCAAACTAAACTAAACACTATGTTCCATGCCCACAGCATGAGTGGTTGCTCTCACATGCACTAAAGCAAAGAGATGGAGTTAAAAACGTTGTTGAGTTTTTTCCTTTTCGTCTGACTGCATTTAGTGAACCTGTGAGGTCACTTTCCCCTGACTGTAAAGGAGCGGAGTGGGGAGTTTGCAAAGAATCACCGAGCAATTCAAGGCATCGAAGCTTCTACCGGCAGCGAAATGATCACGGAGTACCGGAGCGAGTCGAGACGAGTTGACGGTTACATAATCCCTGCGTGTCATCTCGATTCTCTGTAGATCACCAGAATTCGAAGACAACCAGAAGCTTTTCACCGGAACGACAGCAAGGGTGTCGAATCCTGCCCTGCCTTGCTGATCGTCCCTTTCCACTCCGCATAAAATCGAACTGAATCGCTGTGACAGTAGCAGTACTTAACTGTTTGTGATCGTAAATCGAGATTGTGAAGGCACTACACATCCATTCACAGTTCATGATATTGCGATGCGTCAGCGACACTATGCAACATAACGCGGCCCCAGGGACTTGGACTCGGAGAAGCTAAGAGCTAAGTTGAATCTACTGGGGTCATGCATGTGCGAATATGTAACTATGATATGTTTCTTCTTTGTGCCTTGGAAAGTTTGTCAGTGCACGTCTCTCCTGTTCATCGACGCAATCAATTCAGCTGAACGGATAATATGACCAGAAATGTTTTCATTAATTTCCAAATATTTAGCGTAATAGTAGCTAAAGTGTGCATGGGGCACAGGACAAAAAAGAAAAAGTAAAAGAAAAAAAAAAACCAGGGTTACATTCATGACCCTGCAGGTACAATAGCCACAGGTAAGATCCAGGAACCAAATGTATTTTATTGGCTGCCTCTTCTTGATTCCTCCACTCTCAACCTGTCCTTTGACGCCATTAAGTGGTCAACTTGGTGCATTGCAGTGCCTGAAGCGCTGTCTTCTCGGGTGCAGAATAAGCCTAGCAAAGCCCTTTAACTGCACTAGCAAAGGGGAGATGACTACCCGATGTGGGTAGCTACGCCAGTCGGGCAGCCAGCGTCAGTCCGCGGTGCCGCTTGTATTGTTTTGGGAAACGATAGAGGGGACCTTAACGTTGACGGAAGGAACCCGTAGAGACGGTGCAGCACTTTTTGTCCTTTTGGCTTGGTCGGTTGGGCCCCCTTTGCCGGACTATGGGTGGGCTACTAATTAGCGAGAGTTGAAGGGAAACGGACTGATGGACGGTGGTTTCTAAAAATTCTACGCAATCAAGTCGAATGGAGAATGTGTAATGAGTCGAGGATCGTTTAAGGAATTTTTTCTCTCTCCTTCATCCTTGATGAGAACCACTTTCGTCTAGTCTCAGCTGACGACTGTTGAGGTGATGGCACTGCAATGCATGGCACATATCGCTGTAACACATATGACTATGATATGATGAAAATAATAGTATTGGCGTGAGGGGCAGGTTTAATTTGCATCCCGATGGGAAGGTTGCCTAGAGTCCAGAGAGGGCTAATCGGATGAGACACACTAAAGGGATGTTGAATGTGTTGGATGAAAGATCTGGACTAACAGGATGCCTCTAAACTTTTTGGTTGCAGTCGATGCTGTCAACCATTATAGTGTGCAGAGTCTAGATGAGATTATTCAACCTGCAAGTGTGAGAAGTGATAATGATATTTTAGGTACTTGCTTTTCTGCTGATCTATTGCCCTTTTGTGAGACTCATCACAAACACTAGAGATAGACTTGTCTCACAGCTTTGCAACTTGGAGCTCCCGTGTCACTGGCTGAGACTGTTCTATCTGGAGACTCTCGTGTCCCTCCCTTGTTCTAAACATCCATCCGTCCTTGGAACCACAGGCTACCATCGTGTAAGGCACAGTTAAACTTTGGTCGAACCCCTGTTTCTTTACTCAAGATCGCAGCACCTGGACCCCCCGCTATGCAGGCCTGCTTGGTGTTGGTGTCGACTGACTCAATGATGGGCCCTCTGAACCAGCAATTTAGCGTGTAAAAAAGAGTCTTTGCCAGCTGAAAGGGCCCAGCAGGTGCCTCCCCGAGGATTCATTCGGCCAATCGCATTGTGAGAGTTCGTCTGGTAGTTCTGCTTGGTGGTCCTCTGGTTGACTGGTCTTTTTTCTTCTTCGTGGGGCTAGACGGCATAAGTGCAGCCCACTGTAGCTGGAGATTCGAGAAAGATAGGTAACAAACAGCCAAACGGAAAAGACGCCGCCCGCTGGGACGTTGAAAGCCACGAGGCGCACCAACACCAACACCACCACAAACTTCCACTAGAGTAGAGTAGAGGTGCTGCAACGGTTACACATATTGGCAGGCCTCGTCTGTGTGGTCTCAGCTGAACGGATCTGTTCTATCCTTTTTGTCAGTCTCCCTGCCCCCTTTGGAAGGAACTTGAGGACATCGCGTTTTTCGTTTTTCTTGACGTGCTTTCTCGGATCACTCAATCACGTCTAGGTCTTGGATCAGATTGGATTAGGTCTTGTCTCGTTTCTTCTTTCCCCGCGCCACCTGCAACAGTAGGTGCAGTTCCAGTTCCAGTTCCAGTTCCAGTTCCAGTTCCAGTTCTTGTCACTCATCAGTCGCTCTCCCTTGTCTCATTCCTAGTCTAAGTACAAGGTGGGATCAATTCCACCCGAGCGGTCGACTGCGTCAAGACCTAATTTTTCTCCTTCCTATCGAGCGAAGCCTCAACAACATCAACACAAACCACCAAAACGCTCAAGCTCAAGCTTCCCTCTCTTAGCTTGTCGATTTCCAAGTTTGTGATCGATTGCACCTCCGATCCATCGGTTCTATCACTCATTTGGGAGTATCTCGTCTCCCTGTAGACCCGGAATCATATTACAGCGGCGCCTGAGCTCCCCTAGTAGGCGACGGTACCCCGGCGCTTTCCTGGCTGGGCCTGCGAGAACATCCTGGTCATTGAAATTCGTTCTACCCGCCCTGCCAATCCGGCTTCCCCGTCCCAGTTCCAGTTCCCAGTCCAAAGAGTCAACGCTTTCGCGCAGGGTGCTTCTTTGCGTAGGTGCTGCGAGTTTTTCGCTCTTACTTTCCAAGCACAGGCTGAAGCCATTTCAATCATTCTTCTCATCAACTCACTTTCAACTCGGACGCCGGCTGGGTTGTCTTGTCTGATTGAGACGAGATTCGGCGTCAATTATTCAACCGTGGGGTCTCGACTTTGCCCCATCATTTTCCATTGGAACTATACCTTTGGAACCATCCCACATCGGAACGCTTTTCTCGAGACCGACTATTCTCGCTTGTCTTCTTCTACACCGACCGACTACCGACCGACTTCTTGGTTAGATAGCTTTGCTTTTGACCGAAGCGAAGCACTTTCTTTCTTTTTGTTTGTTGTGCAGCTGGTTTTCGACACTCGAAACAATATTTGACCCTCGATCACGATCCGCCGATCCTCTAAAAGTCCATCGACACTATAGTACTTTCGTTCTGGCTCGACTTTAGCCAAATTCCAGTCGCAAATTCAATCATTCGTTCTAGATCCGACAGCGATGGCCAAGAGCTATTGCTATCCTTTGACAAATTCAACTTGTTCATTTTCTCGTCTTTGTGCTGCGGTCGGCTCGCTTTGTAGGAAGGAGGCCACAGCAGACCAGAGTGACTAATTGAACGTCACGCAACGAAACGACGACAACGACCTTGATACCCTCTGATTCAGAACAAACCTTCATTTTGCAAGCGACCATACACCTGCCCGCTGGGCGGCCAAAGTTTTCTGCCAGCCTCTGGCGCCCAGCAGCAGTAATCGAAACGAAACGAGTCCTTCGACCACAAAGCACAGCACACCATGCCACCCCTCGCCATCTCTGTACCCGACGTACCGGGTTCGCCAAATGCAACCCGAACAAAATTTGCCTTTTATGGCAATCGTCAACGGGATAGCGAGAACAGCCTTATGCCAGGTGCTTCAACAAGTGATGCATCACCCTATGCTTCACCGATGACTTCACCGATGATGTCGCCGTTAGCATCTCCTCGGGTGCAACTCAAGCCGTTCGGTGCTGCCTACCGCCACGTTCGCCAACCTTCGGACGAGTCTCTGTCACATCTGCCTCCTCTGCCGATTTCACCAAGATGGGATTCCATGTCTAATCCTTCAAAATTCATGCTTGGACAATCAATATCGCAACGTGCAGGATCTCCGTTCGACTCACCCCACTCCCCATCGCCTCTAAGCTACGATACTGCAGCAAGCACTCCTGTTGACTCCCGAAACACATCTCCGACATTTCTGACATCTAAATCGTCACTGGCTGACCTGCGCGCCTACGACACCCTGCCACCCGCCGTGGAGAACTTCTCGCGGCCGCGGAAGCAAAGTATCCGCCAGCCAATCACCGACGCGACTAAGCCACGACCCGCCCACAACGCCCCAGGGACCGCTACCTCCAACCCCGGCCTCAATACCGCCGACCAGTACCTAGAGCTTGTTACACCTTCTCAACATCCCCTTTGGCCTGCTCCTCCACGACCTCGTGGTCCTTCAGTTTCATCTTGTCAATCTTCTTCTACCTATCACTCAGTACTTTCTCCTCCTTCCAACGACTTTTATGAACCAAGAGCGCCTCGTGCTCGGACGGCCACTAGTGCGACATCGTCAGCAGCACGGCCTCCTTTAAGCTACTCTAACAGCGGTTCCGCCTCACCAAGCCCTGTCATCGCCCCGTGGATGAATGGTGAAGAATTTCGCTCGAGCTTCCGTTCTCAATTCACAGATACAACTGCTCCAGGCACTGCAGTTACTGAGCGAAGTAGCGTTCTCACAAAGGATAGCTCTGTTACTTCATTATATCCCAGTCCGGAAAGCGCGGAGCCAGAAGCCAATAACACCAACGATCCTGACGCCGACCACGACGAGCCTAGCCTTGAGGATGTTATGGGCATGTACGAGCAAGGCTTCGACGACGACGACGAAGAGGTGAATTACTCCAACAACAACACCACGAATAATCGACCAGTATCATCAGCATCCGATATGGGTCAACGGCGAAGCATTAGAGATGATGAAGACGATGAGGATTTCCTTCAACGAGATGTCCCTGAATCAACCTCAACCCTCGATATGGAAATTCGAATGTCCAAGATGATTTTTACCTCACCAGCTTTTACATCATCCGTACCTCACATTGCGGAGAAGCATGTCGTCGAAAATTACAGCTGCGAAGTCCCTGAAAAGCGAGACTCGGCCAAGTCTTTGGACTCGGAGCCCTCTGTAAAATCGCAGAAGCCTCTCTCCCTTGTTGAATCTGGAACTGCGCGCTCAGGATCATTTTCTGCACCTCTTTCACCACCCGGCTCTACCCTAGCACCCGTCTTTGAACCAAACGACCGACCCGACACTCCTGAATCAAGAAATAACTCTGAATACGCGTCAGAGCCCGCACCTGAGCCAGCGCCCGAGCCTACACCAGCTCCCAAGGCTGAGCTCAAACCTGAGCCAGTTTCCCAAGCTCCACCAGTCGCTATTCCGGAACCTGTCGAGCCAGAGGACCCTGGCGCTCGTGATCGATATGGCTTCAAGAAGGAGAACCAATACGTGACGCGACAACAATACGACACCTGGAATGCGGGATACACTGAATACCTCGCTCGCCGACGGAAGAAGTGGAACGCGTACCTCAAGGACAATGCTCTGATGACAGACCACCCGAACCGGTTTCCTGCTCCCAACGCAAAGACCAAACGATTCGTTCGCAAGGGCATTCCTCCAGAGTGGCGGGGTGCGGCTTGGTTTTACTACGCTGGCGGACCAGCTATTTTGGCCAAGCACTCGGGTCTCTACGATAAGCTAACAGCAAAACGACCTAAGGACGTTGATGCTGAGGCTATCGAGCGAGATCTACATCGCACATTCCCTGACAACATTAAGTTTAAGCCTCCCGGCGGGATGGACACAACATCAAGCAGCGCTAGAGAAAGTCAGTCAACCATGACGGATTCCACTCGCAGCTCTAGCCCAGCTCCCCCAAATGTTGAGGGAGAGACGCCTATCATTACCTCTCTCCGCCGTGTACTCCACGCATTCGCTGTGTACAACCCTCGAATTGGTTACTGTCAAAGTTTGAACTTCTTGGCTGGTCTTCTGCTCCTTTTCGTTGAGACTGAGGAACAATGCTTTTGGCTACTGAACGTCATCACACGCATTTATCTTCCTGGTACACACGAGATGAGTCTTGAGGGTTCCAAGATTGACTTGGGAGTGCTCATGACTGAGATGCGTACTTCTATGCCTGCCGTGTGGGACAAGGTTGGTGGAGAGCTTGAGGCTGACCCCAACTCTCGACCTTCAACGAGCAAGTCGATTCGTCTTACTCGCTCTCGCCGCAAAGAGCTTGCGCGCATGTCGACGCCTACAGACAGACTTCCACCAATCACGCTATGTATGACAGCTTGGTTTATGAGCTGCTTCATCGGTACTCTACCCATCGAAACCACCCTCCGAGTATGGGACGTATTCTTCTACGAAGGC
The DNA here is from genome assembly GCA_014898925.1 of Fusarium nelsonii. Lineage (NCBI taxonomy): Eukaryota > Fungi > Ascomycota > Sordariomycetes > Hypocreales > Nectriaceae > Fusarium > Fusarium nelsonii. The sequence continues at coordinate 55,202 of JAAVUC010000348.1, forward strand.
TCCAAGACTCTTTTCCGCATTGCATTGGCCATCTTCAAGCTAGGCGAGAACGAGATTCGATCTGTGGCCGATCCTATGGAAATGTTTGGTGTGGTGCAATCGATGCCACGCCGCCTGATCGACGCCAACGCTCTTATGGAGGCCTGCTTCAAACGACGGAATGGCTTCGGGCATCTGAGTCAGGTCCAGATTGACGAGAAACGTCAACAACGTCGAGCCAAGGCACAATTGGATAGAGTCCGCCAAGGCAAGACATGGAACAACTAGGAGATTAAACGTCTTAGACACGTTCAACAACATACCTCAACCCCTCAATCTCACACTCACAACACTCCTTCAACATCTCATTTACTATTCTGCTTTTTTCTCATTTCGGCACACACTGGCCCACGCCGACACGGTCGTGGAAGCCGCCGACTCTTATCATGGAACGGCGTTTCAAATGGAAGGCATGGTCTATTTATCGATTTAGCCCGCATTGTGTCTGCATTTTTTCTCCTTTATTCTTTCCACTCTAACCTTTCTTCTTTCATTTTCATTTTCTTTATTCTTCAGCTGCCTCTAACGATGGGGAGCTGTCTGTTTACTATGTATGTACGTCTTAAAGCAGCGGGGAGGGATCAGCGTTGGTACGGTTGGAATGTACAGGATGGAATGGTACCCAAAAGGAACATTGTTTTACTTAATGACGATGGTTTACGGCTGCATTGCGATAAGACAAAAACGCACCACCACAAGCCCCAGAATGCACTTTTGCAGGAAGGTATGGCAGGGGCGGCAAGGACTGGCAAAGGGTCCTGGTGGTGCTTGGTTTTCATATAGAAGGGGGAGGGAAAATTACGTACGAACTGGGTAGAACCTGTTGAGGAGTAGATTTGGGGGATACTTTTGATACCCTAATGGAATGAAAGATAATTACACGACTGTCAAACGTACACTGCATGTGATGAAATGTTTCACTTTAAAGACCCTAACATCTATGTACTTTCGTTTATCATAAGTTTGGCCAATAGTCTAAGAGCTCAAGACGAAGATATCATAAGGCTAACCCAGAAGCCTAGGAGCTTAGGAATAATGGCCAAGGCGACATGAAGGTGTTTGGCCAGGCCCATCTCATGGATCATGCCTAGCCGCCCTTGGTCTGGCCCATTCCTCGCCCATCATCTAGCAGCCTTCATTACACGAGCCCTCGCTGCTATAATCACTCGAGCGGTCTCCATTGTCAGATCTCGCGTTACCCGAACCTTGACTGTTCAAATCTGTATTGTCCGGATTCCCCTCCCTTTCCTCCTTGGCACTGTTGTTCTAAACAGTAGGAGGGAAAACAGGCGGCTCCATAGCATACTTTTCGACGTGCTGCTTAGCCGCTTGATCAAAGGCAGGCCTGTCATTCTGGTACTGCTGTGCAATGCGGTCTTCAAGAGGGCTATCAAGCTGAGGCTCCTCTAGGAGGTTGCGAAGAGCTTCCAGAACGGCGTAGAGCTTCGTGCTGGGTTTCCAGGCATCTGGCTTAAGGAGTCCCAGGCAGATGTTACCAAGATTATCGTTCGTAATGTTGGGGTGATAGATACGGGTGACGAACTTGACGACCGGGGGCTTGAAGGGGTAGTCGGTGGGAAGGCTAAGGAGGATGCCGAATTTGCCTGGGTGGTAGACGGTCGAGGCGGGTGCCGACAAGGTGACGTGCCAGGTATGGATGGATTCGTTGGGAGGCAGAGACACGGAGAAGCCCTCAGGGGGTTCTTGAGAAATCTCGGCGAATTCCTGAAGATTAAGTGTGTTAGATGATGGGACACCAGAGTAAAAAATAGACAAGAAGACGTACCTTGGTGATGCGCTTGGCCATTGTGAAGGGATAGTAGTAGAACTAGCTAAGATGGATGACGGTTGTAATCCTTTCTTCCTCTCTTTCGGGAATGTGTCTTTGGTTTAGTGCAGTTATGCTTCCCAATACCGCGATGAGTTGACAGATTAGAATGTAGTAAACTGATGGGTTTGTTGTTAGATCGACGTTGCAAGTTGGAATTGGAGAAATGGGAGGGAGATGGAAAGTGGAAAGGGTATGACGATAGTGGGGTACAGGAGCATAAGGGAAGGGAAGTTGGAGGCAGCAGTCAGTCACAGCAGCTGCCTGTGGGATATAAGCTACTTAAGAGGGTTCTTTCACGCGATAGCAAACCTCTAAAGCTCACGCGCTAATAGCCAGTAATACCCAAATCAACAATCAGTCTACCCGTGGCCTTACGATATCCTCTCTAAAACGTCAAAAGGTAACTGTCTATGTTAAGCTTGGGGGCGTGTATCACAACAGCTTGTGTGGGGCAGGACCACGATGAAACACCAGGAGACAGTAAGCAATTTATTTGAGGTGGACCGAAACTGTGTACCCTTCTCAAAAAGAATCATCTTCAGGTAAGTGATTGATTGCCAAAAAGAAAATCTCATTTAATGCCAAACATTGTCCTCAGTGACTGCTTGTGTCTTCCGCAAACAAACCATGCACATACATCCACCTGAGCTGTAGTCTGAACCACTCACTGGTCATGCAAACAACACAACCAACTGACACTTAGCATCTGATTGAGCGCACTTGTTTTTTGGTTGAAAGAAAATTTGTCGGTTTGCGGAAGAGCATATTGAAAGACAGTATGTATTACCCTAGAAAGCAAACATACTTAAGTAGCCCCGTGCTGATGAAGGACATGGCACGGCATGCGGAGGAGGCCTATCTTGGTCAAGACTCATACCAACGCAGTTTAATACTTGCGGCATGTTTACGTAGATAAAACTGTTAGATCCAAAATAGAGGCTTTCTAAACACCTGAAAGGGTTTGGTGTTGTGCATTCTCAAGACCAGCAGCAGCACACAAGAAGGTGTAAATGAAGCACATGGACAAAGAGACCTTGTGTCGCAATGGTTAAAAATGTTTATGTGCTACTTTCTCTACTTCCTTTAGGTCGTCAAGTGAACAATATGGCCGTTGGTAGAAGGGACTATCTGTCGAAGAAGACCGATCATCCTCGTATGATGCCACCATCTAGCCTCTTGACCAGGTTAACGTCTGCTTGTTCTCAACAAAGGCTGTCCCAAAGCGTGCCGGATGGCTTACTTTAAAATGTATCACTCGAAGACAAGGCAAAAATGCAGAGGAGTCAATGAAGCTGGCTGGGTTATTCAAGTTGATAGCAGACCATTATATCCCGGTTCAGGTTCGACAACTACCGCATCCCATACAACAACAGTATATCCAGCTTGTGTTTGCACCATTGACAGAGTAAGATACACCGGCGCTGACAACTTGGTATTTGACAACCATGGCCCCAGATATGTAAGTTGACCTCTGCTGGCCTCGCTCAAGCCTCTGACATGGCCGTCCAGACGTACCTTCACCCTCAACACGGGGGATGAAATGCCCGCCGTTGGCTTCGGAACATGGAGCATCCACCGCTCTCAAGCCGCAGCAGCCGTAGAGACAGCACTTCGCGCTGGCTACCGTCATATTGACACAGCCCTCGCCTACGGCAATGAACGTGAAGTAGGAGCCGGCATCCGCGCCTCTGGCATTCCGCGTGAAGAGATCTGGGTATCAGGCAAGCTTCGAAACAACTGGCACAAACACGCCCGTCAGTGCCTTGAGAAGAGCCTCGAGAATCTTGGGCTGGAGTACTTTGACTTGTACTTGATCCATTGGCCCTGTTCGAGAGATGCGGCGAATCCAGCGGTTTGCTATGAAGACTGGGATTTCGTTGACACATGGTACGAAATGGAGGAATTGCTGGAGGAGGGCAAGGTGCGAAACATTGGTGTGTCCAACTTTGGTATTCAACAACTGGAGAAGCTATTGGACGACCCCTGGACTGAAGTAAGTAGAACAGCACGGTATCGATGAAGCTATAAACTGACTGTCAAGGTTGTGCCTGCTGTCAACCAAATAGAACTGCACCCTTGCAATCCATCGCCCAAGCTTGTAGCATACAACGCCTCTCAAGACATCCACACTGAAGGCTATTCATGCCTGGGGTCTGGCCGCGCAGCCGTGTATCGCAATAAGACCTTACTGGCCATCGCAGAGGCGAAGGAGAAGACAGTACAGCAGGTGCTACTGCAGTGGGGTCTGCAGAAGGGCTGGGGCGTGGTTTGCAAAAGCGTCACTCCCTCCAGGATCGAGTCTAACTTTGAATTAGATGGATGGGAGCTCACTGATGATGAGATGGAGGCGATAGATGGATCAAAGAGCGGTTCAAGGCTGTCGGTGATAGATTCTTGCCGATAAAAGTGTTCTTTGGAGATGATGAGTAAGGTTCAGAGCAGCATAGATGATAGTAGAAGGCTTGACTTGGGTGATTTCATTATAGATCGACGACAGTAAGACTTACATGAAGGGTATCAGAAATGTATGAAACGGATAGAATTTGGCGAACATGCTGAAACAATGAGGTAATGCGACGCAGATCCTCAACTCTCATAGCTTAGCCTTTTCCTCTTTTCGAGATTCGTCTTCTTCTTCTTCCTTCATCACGGCAGCGACGCTCTGTCTGAACTCTTCTGCCAACACAGCTGCTTCATCGTCATCCAGCTCCTCCCTCTTTCCCCTTCCAAACATAGTGAAGCTCTCACTGAATCGTCCACTGGCTCTGATTTCTGGCCGCGGGATGATGTGAAAATGCATATGAGGCACGACCTGCGCAGCGGCAGCGCCATTGTTCTGCACCACGTTCCAGTCCTCTATGCCGGTTGCTCGCGCCATGGCTTTTGATAGGATGCGCAAATAACGACCCAGGTGGGCGGACTCTGAGGCCGTCACATCGCTTAGCTTGGGGCGATGAGGTCGCGTGCAGAGAAGAAGATGACCTCGGCTCAGAGGTAAGATATCGAGAAAGGCGACCAGAACAGGCGTTGAAAGAACAACAAATGATGCAGGCGATACAAGTTCGGGATTGATGAGTGAGGATGTTGGTGGCGGTGGATTTAAGGGGTCAAAAGGCTCATAAACCGAAGAGATCATGCAGAAAGGGCATGTTTCTGTCGGGGGAGGAGCCGAAGGGTCAAACATGATTGAGTATCAAGCCGGAGAGGTGATTCAATATGTGTTGGAATATGTCAGTAACGAAAAGAAAGTGAGATGAGAGAAACACTGGTGTGAAAGTTGGTGATGTTACAAGTTCATGAGCGAAAAGAGATTTGATGAGATCCAGGAACCGAGGTTGAGATGAGATGAGATCGAAACTACGGATGCAATCATGATTGACTAGGGGGTTGCCCAGGGATTGGGGATCGGGACTGGGGGTCGATTTTTAGTGCATTTAGTGGATGTTGTCGCTGTGGGGGTGCTTGAACTGCCGCTAACTTCACTCTTGTTTCTTGATCAGACTGGCAAGGGAACCACGTGGTGATGACAATTGCGTATGAGGTCTGGTTGCTTGAGGAATTAATAGATGCATCTGAGGAAAGGTTGAGGAGTGATAAGTTCCGAAGAGAAGTTATACTCGGTCAGGGTCCGTCTAGTAACCCAAGCCGAATTGGTACTGCATAGTAGGCCTTCAGCTTGAGATCTCTACATATTCCTTGGCATCCAGAAAGCGAAAGCTTTGAGAGCATTAACGGCTCCGTGGAGATAAGACAGAAGCCGCTCACTGTATTCTAAAAGAGAGTTCGTGAATAATATGTCATGTTTGGACCGATGTGGAAATGACCTCAGTAGCACCAACATATACAGCAAACCATAGGAACATCGTGGCAGAAAGCAGAAAAGTAGAATAAATAACTACTCTAAAATAGATTCTCATTGTGAAAGTATGAAGAATATACTTGTTTATGTCCATACCTTACATAGCTGTTCCTCAAGCATGCATTTCCTTCCTGCATCCAAGTTCCCAATCAAGCAAAGGTACGTACCCGATAAAGCACTTTCTCACCGCCCAGGCAATTCTGCCGTCCAAACTTTCCCATCACCGCCTTCACGCCCCAAAGCACCTCCAATCTTTTCCTTCACCACCAAAAGCTACCTACCGCCCCCCATCCAAACCACCAAACCACTACCACTACCACTACTACTACCACCACCACAACAAAAACCAACGTCAAAATGCCTCGCGAAGAGTACCAAATCCCTACCGCCTCCACCGGCCAGCGCGGTGGCACCCGCGACGACCACCAGGTTCGCCGTGTCATGTCCTACCTCTGCGGCGACTGCGGCGGCAGCGTCACCCTCGGCAAGGACGCCCTCGTCGCGTGCCCTCACTGCGCCGGTCGCATTCTCTACAAGGAGCGAACCAAGCGGTAAATACTCCCATAACTTGTCGCGCAAAAGTTTTAGTTACTAACTTCATTGATAGTATGGTTCAGTTCGAGGCCCGATAGACAATACCCGATTTTGATTACAAAGCGAAAAGAGGAAGAGGAAAACTTTGCAAGAGAACAATCATGAGAGTGTTGTGTGGATATTTTGATTTAATCGAGATGGGAGTTTGGGGTCTGGGAATTACGTTGGAATGAAAAATAGACAATGCGACATGGTTTGCGCACGACAAAGACATACGTTTGCGTGAAAACTTCTTTGTTTTTCTCCTTCAAGGTCGCCTTGTGAATATCTAATCTGCAAATACCAATGTGAACCGAACAAATCCTGAAGATACCCCCAAAACGCCACTATATGCTTCTTATTTTCCATTATTGCCTCTGGGTGTGAAGGTACTTTGCGAAACTTGCGTCCGCCATGACTGAATCGTCCTGGTCTCCCATGGCAGCCTGGTATCGGTCTTGTAGACTTTGCTTCTGGGCCTCCTCGTCAGAATCAGTATCATCGCCATCGTCGTCGCTGGCAACATCGGCATCATCCTCGTCCTGGGCTACCGGTAGACCGCCGACTGACATGCCCTGCATCATCTTGTCCAGCTCCTTCTCACGGGTGGCCTTCTTTTGCTCCTCGCGCTCTGCTCTCTTTCGCTCGAGCTCGGGGAGATAATCGCGAAGGAATTCCTGCCTCTTTTCCTCGACGGCCTCGAAGAACTCATCCACACCAGTGCCAAGTCGTGAACTGACGCCAACGACGCTGAGGTGGGCGTAGAACTCCTCCAGCATGAGACTCATAGAGTTGAGCAGACTACCCATGTATCCACTGCCACCATGCCCACCACCTTCAACACCACCCAGCTCATCCGACTCCTCATCCTTTCGTAGGGCCTCCTGGAATGCTTCGAAATCAGTCATCCATTCCTTAGCGAATTCAGCATCCTTGACATCAGTCTTGTTGAAGACGAGAATCATAGGGAGCTTGGTCTTGTAGAGAATAGAGCAGGCGTAAAGCATGTTGGACATGAACGTAGAAGTAGACGCAGTTCGCGGGGTATCGATAACATATGCGATAACAGTAGGGAAGGAAGACGCAAGCGACTCGAGGAGAATAGTTCCAGAGGCGGACCAGACAAAGACCTCGATCTGTCCAGGCGTGTCGACCAGAATTCTATCAATAGGTTTGCGATCGGGCTTCTCGGGATCGGGCTGGGCGCGCTTCTCGAGCAGGTTGACGATCTGGTCAACCTTTGTGGCGAACAGGTTAAGAGAAGTCAAGATTCCACCGTTAGGGCCCAGGTTGTACTGCTTCATAACCTCTTCGTAGTTGACCGAGTCGCGAATATCGATGTTGGACTCGAAAGGCACAGATAGCACGGCGGGATCGAGGTTGATGACATATGGAGGAGTATCGTTCTGGTGAAGGTGTGCGTTAATACGTCGCATGAAAGTAGTCTTTCCAGATCCTAGAGGAATAGTTAGATGTAGAAATGCGTGAAGGTGAAGCCTGTAGCTTACCTGCCATGCCAACGCAGACGATGGCGACTGGAGGCGAGGATGCCTTGGAAGCTTCGCCAGCGGTTGTTGATGCTTCGGCCATGGTGTATTATTTATCTCGTATGGTGCGAGGGTGAGATTGGTGGGATCAGCTCTTGGGGCTGATGGTTAAGGAGGAGCTGGGTTTTGGAGGAAATGCAAAGAATGAAAAGTGACGAAATGGAGACACTCAAAATTTTGGGCGCGGTCAACGTTGATGTGGATGCCCCGCGCGGGGTCATTCGCTGAAAGTCAGTGGTTGAATTCAAACTGCAGCTGAATAAGCCTGGAATCATTGGAAAATAGCTTCTGATCCTTGGGTGTTCTACTGATGAGCCCCCTAAATTAAATATCGGTATTAATGAGCATACTTGTGTTAACTGTTGTTGACAACTAGAGGCGGTAAATCAGACTTTGTAAAAGTTCCGACTTGGAGGACATGGCTGCAAAATCTACGGACAGCTATCGTACTGGCTATTGTAAATACTTGTCGAAAATGATATGAAGTGACCTAACCCAGTAGGAATCTTCTTGATAATTTTCTATCTGGATCTTGAAAACAAGCTCATAGTAATAACCCGTCTCTTCATCTGCACATCTCAAAGTCCCTTGCAAGACCCAAGACCCAAGACCCAAAGAAAATCCGGCCCCACTTCAAGTTCTCAGTGAAGCCCCCACATGGATCCGGCATCCCACCCTCACCTTGAAAAAAAGTTGTCCAGCATTTGATAGGCCTTGTTGGATCTTTTACATCTTCAACACCAACCAAACTATCACCAACACTCTCTCATTTTGACAACCCACCTCATCAGCGGCCTTACTTGAACACTATATAATTGTTTAAAAGAGCCATTGACGCTCTAGCCTTTTCAAAATGGCTGCTCACGAATCCCAAATGCCTTTTATTCGCAACCTCGCTTCAAGCGGTTCGTCCTCAAGCTCAGCTTTCCCTTCTCAAGGATCCAGCTAACATTTCCCAGATCGCAAACTCCGAACAGCTTCCCTAGAGACCCTCACAACATTCCTCTCCTCCCGCTCATCCCTTTCCGACCTCGACGCCCAGAAGCTCTGGAAAGGTCTCTTCTACGCACTGTGGATGACCGACCGTCCTATTCCCCAGCAGCGTCTTGCGACCGACCTCGGCAACCTCCTCTTTACGCTGAAGCCCGTCTGCGCCATTCCCTGGCTGCGCGCTTTCTGGACCGTTCTCGGTGCTCAGTGGACAGACATCGACGTCCTCCGTCTTGAAAAGTTCCTTCTTCTCGTCCGTCGCGTTTTCGCTTCGCATGTCCGTTTTGTGAGGGAGCGCGGCTGGAAGGATGGTGATGCTGAGGCTATTATCGGCGTCCTGGCCGAGTTCCCTTTCGACAAGGAGGGAGATTTGCGAAAGAACCCCGTGGGCATTAGACTGCATGCGCTGGATATCTGGGTTGATGAGTTGGAGCGCGAGCAGGCGCTGGAGCAGCCTGAGGCCGAGGCTTTCGTTAAGAACTTGGGAGAGGTCGTGATTGCGCTGAAGAGATGTCCTGTCAAGCCTGTAAGGGCACGCGCAGCTGACAGCTACGAGGACGAGAGGTTGCCATGGGTCCAAGCTGCTAGTGGTGATGAGGAGGAGGATGACGATGAGTGGGGTGGTATTGACGATTAAAAAGCCGGTATTTTGCAGGCGCATGGCGTTGGGATATGGAAAATTGCATTGCGGTTTAGGGCCGCCTTCTTTATACGTGGGCTAGAGGTTGATACCATCTGCAAATATCATCACCATCTATTGTCATTACTATTAAACGAATGCGATAATGCGACTTCAAACGCTTGCTGGGGATATCTATTTCGTAGTAACGTGAAGTGTTTTGAGTATATACTAAATAGCCACTCTCATCAATGCAGATAGGTGACATTACCAGACTCTCTGGTCTCCTCCGATAGTTTCATCCTCATCTGCTGAGATTTCGTAACCCATCTCTCTTGCTTCCTTCTGTCGCTCTTGCTCTCGTCGGGCTTGTCGCCACGCTTCCCATTTAGCCCGTTGCTCTGCGGTCTGTACTCGAGGCTTGACAAGGCCCTTCTTACGAAGCCGCCGACGATGCTGACGCTTCTGTTCGAATGAAAGTCGATTGATGTCGATGTCGGTAATTTCGCGATCGTAAAAGACATCCTTCATGTCGGCGAACCAATCCCCAACTTCTTCCTTGACTTGCTCGGCGAGAATACGTCCGCGACCACCGGTAGTCCACTGGTCCAGCTTCACAGGTATAGCATTGCCAAAGGTAGGATCGTTGACAGACCAGACGCAGGGAGTGCTGCTGCAGCGTGTAGGGCGGCAGAACTTGGCGCACATGACAGACTCGAGAACATACCAGGATCCCAAGAGGAAAAGAATAAGACCGAGAAGAGTGAAGCGGAAGAATGGCTTGCGGTAGTACAGTTGTGGGACAGGGAATTGTATGTAAGACACCGTTTTGGCATCGGGGTGCGAGATGTAGGCGGGGCCTGTGCTGTGGCTGTCGTGGAGGGCGGCCATTTTTTCAGGAACCGGCTCGGGCTTGATAGTATCAAGGAGGTTCTTCTCCACAGGCTCTTCTTTCGGTATTTTCAAAACCGTTGATTTATTTTCAGCGGTCTTGTCTTCTGCTGCTTTGTCGGTAGCTTTGTTCTTGGTGCTGACCTGATCAGAGAGACGTTCAATGCCCCTTGCGGCAGTGTGAATTCCGTACAGGCTACTTTTGAGGGTATTATTCATGCGCGTGAGTCGATCCAGATCGGAGTTATCGTTATTCTGAGGATCGATCTGGTTGGTGCGAGTGTTTAGTTTAGTATCAAGTTCCAGGTCGAAGTCAACGTCGTCGTCAAAAGATGAGTCTTGGGGTAGCTTATCAAGGAGAGCTTCAACCTCTCGAGATGGAGCTTTGCGACCAAGAATAACTTCTTCGAGATCATCCAATGTCGAATCCTCAATATGATGTGTGCGTTGAAGCTCTTTAAGATCGTCTTTGACTGTTGGAAGTCTTGCCGAGTTTTTAAGTGTGCCTCTGCGGCGTGAGAGAGAACGAGTGCGCCGTCTCCTCACCCCACTCGACGACGTCTTGGTACTTAGTTTGTCGTCTGTCCCCGGATCTGATGCTGTGTCCCTATCGCTGCCACTCATCGCACGCTCCGTCCTCTTATCGCGGAACGATGCAGATCTTTGTCGTAGCGGTCTTTCTTCTCTCTTTGGCTTTTGTTGTTTGTCCTTTAAGTCAAATTTCTCGACCTTGACTGTTGCAGGAGTTTCCACGTATGCGCCCGTTATCTTAGGTGTGGGCATAGTTAGGGGATCCGGTTTTTGCGGTCGAGGTGTTGCCTCAACTTCCTTTTCATCGTCCAAATCAGGCTCTGGCGAAGGTGCTCTGACAGACCCCTTTTCAGAATGGTTGTCGCCAGGCGCGAATAAGTTGGCCTCCGCCTCGAGGCGGGCCGTAGGGTCGGCCTCTGAATTCATTGATTTCTTGCTTTTAACAGAGTCCGTAGAACGACTTCGGGGCAGACCAGTAAATCCAACAGTAGGTTTTGAATCAGAATCTTTTGAGCGATGTTGACGATTTCGGAAGCCATTGCTGGTAGAAGTTTGCGGAATGGTTAATGCAGTGTCAGGTTTGGGATCCAGAGGCAAAGGAGCGGGTTTGTCACTGTCGGCCACCTGCCGCGACTCAGTTTCTGGCGCGGGACTGGAACTGGCAGCCCTGGCCAGCCGTCGCAACAAGTCTCGGGAATCAGTACGCCTGTGCGACAGGTTCGGTCGTGCATGATCTTCCTCGTCTTTTGAGCCCCCATCCTCCTTCGGACGCGTTTCTGCGTTTTGCCGTTGTGACTTGTATATTGTCACAGGCGTGTCAGGTATCCGCTCGCCAGCCGTCTCAAATGCAGACTTTGGACGAGGTGGCGGTTCTTGGGTCTCGATTTCAACTTTAGATTTTGTTTCTGGAACTACACCTCGGCTCGTTTGTGGTCGATTTTCTTCTGGGGAACGTGAGCGACTCATTGCATTTTGCTCGCGAATCTCGTCCAACCTAATCGAAGCCATTGATCTCCTTGGGATGCCATTAACTTCCCTTTGTCGTATTGCGTCTAATTTAGTATTCCTTGGCCTCGGTGCATTGCGGTCAGGGATAGGTATTTGGTGCTCTACCTGTTCCTCACGCGCCCGTATCTCGTCAATTTTGGTATTATGAGGATACAATGGCTCAAAAGGAAGATCACTTCCTGTCTTAACCTCCCGTGATCGAATTTCGTCGAGTTTGGTGTTGCGTGCTCCAGGAGGTGCCACCCTTGTCCGCGAGTTAATGTCAATCTCACTACCTTCGTCGAATCGTATCCGGTTCGCAAATGGACGCGTGCCCATTCGAATCCTTGGACTATCCGATATTTGCAGCTCTCCAGCAGTAAAGTCGTCGTCCACCTGCCATGCAAAGCTCTTTTCAGGGGATGCTTCAGCTGGCTCTGGATTGGCTTGTTCGTTTTGAGCATCATGGTCCTCAATCGATGGCAGTAGGTCCTCTATACCAGGGACGAGTTCTGGAATTCGTCCTTGTTTGGTCAGGTCGTCTTTTGAGGGCATATGCCTTAAACCCCAATTTGAGCCCGGCCGTGGTATTCCACTTGCGCTTTCTGGTCGTTGTATCTCAGCCGCACTTCCCGGCCGGCTCTCAGCCTGCACTCCATTGGTGGGACCGTTAGTCTCTGGTGTAGGCTCTTTCTGGCCAAATGACAATCCTGCCCTTGACTTTCCGTAAAAGCTACGCTGTCGCGGCGATGCAGCTTTGCCGGGCGTCGGTATTGCTTCAGATATTCTAGATGCTGCGATCGAGCCTCGCGAAAAAGGTCGGCTTGGCGCTTTTGTGCCCAGATGGCTCTGGTTAAAAGCCTGGCGCATCTGGCTCTCATCCCCTTGGTTTCGTTCTCGCCAGGTTCGCGGTGCTGGGCTCGGCGATGCATCAACACCTTGGCTCCCTTCGCTATCATCGTCGACTTCTTTGGCAGCTAGAGCAAATGCGTCGGACATGGAGAGTCGTTTCCGAGCGGACGAGGAAAATCTCGGTGTAGGTAGTTTGCTGTCTCGAGATCCAATACTGCCAATACTTCCCCTCATATCGAAATCTGACGTTGTCGATCGTGCGAACCCGTTGCTTCGTATACTAGAGCCAAACCTCGAATTGTTCTGCTGCGATTGATCGTTCTCTTTGTTTCTGTCGTTTCCCCGTGGTATGTTGCTTGCGAAAAGCGGTTTCCTTCCTTCTTTGTTTACAATAAGCTGGCTCGACCGCTCGAGCAGTGAACTCCTGTCGCGATCCATTGCGCAAGGTAGTCTTGTTTGCGATTATATGTAATAGTCCAAGCGTTGTTGATAGCACATCATCCGTCTTGTCGGTCGGTGGCGGGATTATTGCATCACGATAACAGTTGCAACAGAGCTATAAAGTCGAATAGGTAGGTCGCTGGAAGTAAAAGTCGTACAAGTAGGTGCGTATGGGTAGAACAAGTAAATGTCGGAATGGGTATCGTATGTTTTGTACAACAGTAGCGAATATAAACATCAACAGCGCGCAAAAAAAGTGATTGATTAAATGTTTTTGTCTGGTCGCGGATTAACGCGTTGTAGTGGTGAAGCGATCGGACATGGGGGGTCCCTGGCGTGGCGTCCCGTCCCCTCTACCGTCTTTGACGGTCGGTGGGGTAAGAGTCTCACCGTTCCCGTCTCGTCAATCACTGCTTGCGTCTTCCCATCAACAACATAGTAATGTCAATTCATGTGATTACCTTCAAGTGTGCGAGAACAAATGACCACTGATAGTTGTGTCTACGGATTTATTATCTACCTAGGTAGATAAATCAACTATAGGAACCTTCTCATATGTATTCACTACACAGTTGGACTACTAACCTGTTCCTCTACTTCAGCTTCCTCCTCATACAACCAATGCATGCACAACTCTCCCTCCTCATGTAACTGCTCCATAGAAGCCGCCAAATCCTCTTTCAAGCCTTCCATAAGCTCCTCATCTACAACACCCTCATTCCACGTTATGCCCAGAGTCAACATCCCATTCTTTGCACTTATAACACTAATGCTCATGGGATCACTGGAGATCATAGGACTATTCGTAAACATCACACGCGATATAGTCCTCTTGTCCTCTCCGTTTTCGTCAGCCTGTGTCAGCATACCAACGTTGCTGACTTCCCATGTCCTTTTGCGCTTCTGACCGTCTCGTTCAACCAAGAATTCGGTCCAGTCCGTGATGCTTTCAAGTGCTTGAAGGCCATCGTTGGCTGGGAGAGTTGACGTCTTCTGTTTGAGCTCGTTCTTGATCTTTCGCGCGTGTTTCCAAACGAGATTATCAAGTGCCTCGCCTTTTGCATTTCGTAAGGCATTAACCTCTGCAGAAGAGTGTTCGTGTACTGTGCCGGATACACATCCAAACAGTGCTTCTTTGACAGCAGAATCGACTGTGGGAGATATGTACGGACGCATGCTTATAGGTGTTGAAGACACAAAACCTGGGGCATCGGGCACGCGTCGTGATAGCGATGCAAGTGCAAGTGCATGTAGCAGACCCGTGACAGACGTTCCGTGGGAACGAGTCGCCTCAAGAACACTCTTCACCACATCAGGAGGAATATCTAGGCTAGTCAACCTGGTTTTGTGTGGGCGACTGAAGTCAATGGGTTCAGCAGACCAAACTTCTTGAGCTCCAGGGGTAAGGAACCAAGGCCGAATCCAAGTCAAGAAGCTTAGCAGACGATGAGTGACAGTGGTTGTATAGTCGACGACCTTCTCTTGTGGGCCAGGCAGCTCTGGGCACTCAGGAAAGGACAGAACACCAGGAGCCAATGGCTCGGAAGGCAGAGCGTTCAGCTTTGCGAGAAGTTTCTCATGAAATAGTCTTCCTCCCATTCCATCCATAAGTGAATGATGGAATGCAAAAATAACAGCTTCGTAGTCGGGAGACTTCGCATCCGATCTGAGAACAATCACCCTCCATGGCGGTCTGGTCTCAACGTCCTGAAAAATTTGATCATGGCACCAGCAGTGCAAATTTTCCAGATCTTTACTGAACTCTTGGTCGGAAGTAGAAGCGTGGAACTCCACAAAGTCTTCGAGCTTCATCTCAGGAATGTGAGTGAAGTAGGCATCGGTGCTGCCTTCATCTTTGATGCCAACTCGCAGTATGGGGTTATCGGCGATTAAGTTCCCCAGAGCTGCTAGTATGGCTTCCTTAGATGGGTTGCGTGAGGGAATGCTGTAGTTTGCTGATACTACCACTGCGCGGTATAGGCCCATCAGATGAAAAGCTGAAGAGGCGGTCTCGCTAAGAGTATGTTAGTAACATAGCCGAGATACTTATGAGGAGACTCACAGGAGACCCAGGCGTCGGGCAGTACGCATTTCAAAGTTTGTGGCCATTTTTGAGTCGGCTCTTGAGTTGGTATCAGCTGGGACTGCCGTTGGCAAGCTGCAACGGACAAAAGCCGTATCTTATGTATTCTCATCAATTGTACAGTTGGCTCGAGTACTGAAGCAAGTGTCGTCATGCGCTAACGCAACAACGGGACGGAATGGAGCGAACAGGGGTCACGACGAATCCGCTCCAGCATAAGCAAGTCTCTCTCTTGAATGCACAGCAGAGGCACAGTGGATAGGCATGCACACGATTGTCACGAGTAAGAATAACCATGGTGAATTGTCAACTTCGAACAACATCGTCTGACTCGGATGCGACCACAGTCTCGGATACATGTAACTTCTCATAATGGAACGGTAGAGGCTGTTGTGCATTAAAAATAATAATCCAAAAATATTCTATTCATCTTGCGGTGTACCCAGATCATCTCATCTCATGTCAATTTCCACCTCTCATTTCACAATCAAAGAAAGTGCCTGATCCCAATCTATCCAAACGCCGCGCAAATTTTAATGCAATGCAAAGAGGAGTCTCTTTTGAGTAAAACATAATCTACCATCCCTCGCCTGGATTTCTCCTAGGACGATTGCTGCTGCGGAAGTAGTCGTATGATGGCTCAGCTTCATGTTGCGCAAGACCGCTGTAGCCTTGAGGTCCGCCGCCCATAGCACCGACTGAAGGCCCAGGAGATTGCACAGGTGTCATACGGCCTGAAGTGCTGAGGTTGCTGCTGTATGCAGGAGCCGCAGCGTTCTGGATGAGGCCGAGGCCAGACGAGCTTCCGTTATTCTGAGAGTACAATGGGCTGCGACCACGAGCAGGGGGCTCTTGACCCAGTGTCATCTGCTGGGTGAAGCCGGCATTGCCGCCTGGTCGGTAAGAGGAATAACTTGTGTCGCCACTAACATTGCTGGCAAGAGACATTAATCGTTGCTGCTGGGCTTGTCCACCAGCAAATGCAGCAGGGGAGCCAGTACGGCCAACAGGTGTACCAGGTCTAGAGTAATCGCTGCCATCCAAGGATCCAGGGGTACCAGGACGACCAATCTCTCCGGGGCGGCCATAGATCTCTCCTCCACCATGGTTTTCTGCGAATTCGGCTCGATTCTTGTAGTACTCAAAGTCCATTTGCGTATCGTTCACAAACTCGAATCCAGGAACAGCGTTGGCACTCTTGCCCGGCTTTCCGCCCTGCATAGGATCCAGTGCAACCATGTCCGAATAGCCACTCACAGTCATCATATCACCAGCATCAACGTCTCTGCCATCACTCAAGCGACCCTTGTAAATGGCAGGAAGAAGGTTCTGGGCCCTGGAGTGAACCATGGGTGTGATGAGAGGTCGGTAGAGCGCAGGGTGGCCGAATCGGTTCGCCAATCGCTCACTTCGCATCCGGTTCTCCTTGGGGTCGACTCCATTTTCGGGGTTCTTGGTAACGTCTTTGATACTGTAGTATGTGATCTTGTTGTTGAAAGCTCGGTTGCAGTAGATCTTAAAAATGATCATGATGAAAGGTAGTGGCACGATACTGTAGAATTCAATATGCGTTCCGAAGTTGCCACGAACCCAGCAAGTTAACATGACTACAAGGTTGGAAAGAATCGTGGCAAAGACAAAACGATTGAAGATGACGCGCCAGAACATTCCACCAGACTCGGTCTTTGTGACAAAGCGGTAGAGAAGGAGATACTTCTTGAGCCACGAATCGATGAGGAAATAAAGAGCTGTTGCTGGGAGGACCAGAGGTTGGATACCAGCAAGACACATAGTGACTGTAGCGTAGTAAAGGAAGTAGTTGTAATAACTGGCGTACTCGAAAGGCGGAGGGGCGGTAAGTTCAATGAGCTCTCTGGGTGTCGGACTAGAGAACTTCTTGAGGAAGAAACCTTGAATCAGAGGCCAGGCCTGGGCGAGGTCGATAGCCGCACCAAGTTGACGTTGGAGTAGGTAGGTGACCCAGAAAGGGCTGTTGTTGCAAAGGGCCGCAAACATTGAGGCACCAATGTCGTTTTTTACGATCGAGTCCCACACGTCGTCCTTGTTCGCGCCAGTCGTATCTTTCACAACGTTGGAAACAAACGTCCAAATGACACTGAAGATGGAGAAGACGAAAAAGTTGTTGAAGACAAAGAAGAAGTAGAGCTTGGCCAAAACGTGTCTCTCTCGTCCAGTCTTGGTCTGATCCCCGGCCTTGACGGAAAGTCGACGGAAAATCATGGGAAGAACGAGGTAAATCAGAGACATGATAGCTGGTGAGAGGACACCCTGTAGGGCACCCCAAACCTTGGGATGAGCAGCGAGCTCCGTCTGGAAAGCGGGCCAGACTTTACCCAAATTCTGCAAGTTGACAAGGAAGATGGCAATACCCAGGTTAGGAACAATCCAGAAAATGGTCAGGAGGGTAATCCACATGTTGTTAACCCATCGTCGTCGCCCTCGTGTGCTGCTGTACAGGGGCATGTTCTCCCAGATGATGTCGTTAGGTCGAGGCGCAAGCTTAACTGTGGCGCCGACAGGCTTTTTGTTGCGACAAGCGTAGGCAATGCTATGAGCTTCTGCAATATCTGCGTAACTGGCGAAACCGTATGGCATCGAGCCTCGCTTGTCGACAGTTGCACGGACCTCTTTGATATGAATCTCGAGATCGCGGATTCGCTGAGTGTAGTATTCGATAGCGTCCACCTTCTGACCCTTGGGATAGGTTCCGTACGATCGATCCTTCTTGGAGGGTTTGCACATGGGGCGAGCAGCCGGAACATTCTTGGGATCCTTGAGGTACTTAGCCAAGATCTTCTCAAGCTTGCGAACGGCGTGGTCGTGTTGCTCAATGAGATCGGGAAGTTCCTTGACGTTTCGGGCAACAGCGGTTCGAGCAAAGGATGAGTTGGGAGCGATTTGATCGATGATCCTGGCAATACCCTCGTCGGAGCAACCCTTCTTGGGAATATCAAAAACCTGTGATTCAGTGTGAGAATGTGAATGTGATTGCTTTCTGGTTACACATTTTTCTTACCATTAGAGTACGAGAGTGAAGACTCTTTTGATACTCTTCGGACTCGAAGTACTTGCGTCGGAGCTCGTAGACCTTTTTGTAGTTGAACCAGAGGAAGCCCATGACAACGAAGTTGAAGACCCAGGCGATGACGACTTGTGACCAAATCGCCGGTGCATATACTGTGAGAGGAGTGATATTGACAACCCAGTCGGTTGTCTTCGAGCCCTCGTATTTCTTGTATTTAGACAGATTGACGGGGAGAAGAATGCCGACACCAGTGACACATAGAGTGAGGAACATATTACGGCACATGCGAACGAAACGCAGAAAGACAGTAGCATCCATACCGATCAAAGGTACAAGCATCTCTTCGTTGGTTCGCCATAATGTCGTAATCCACGACCACGGTGCCTTTCCTATAGGTGGTGGTACGTGTTTCTCATCGGCATGTTTCAACTTTGGAGCGTAGATGGCTTGGTGGTATGGTCGCAAGATGGAGAATATGATAGCAATGCCGATTGTAATAGGAATTGAGGTGGCCAAAGCAGAGTACAGCGAGGCAGCTTGAAGCTTTTCGGAAGTGTTAGCAGAGAGCGTGGGACATGTTTAGGACAGCAGCTAGCCATACCTGTTGACTGAAAGGCTGTTGGAGAAGATCGAGCAATTGGTGACCAGCGTCTTCTGGTTCGCGACCATAGAGGTGGGCCGAACCGTCCATACTGGGCGCAAGGGCTTCGCCAACGGGCGAAGACGTTGGAGCTTAACGCAGATAGAAGCTGTAGTTAACCACAGGGTGCGGCGCAGCAATATTCTAAGCTCTCGGTTCCGAGGTTGGGGGCCGCGTATGAGGATTTGAGGATTGAAGGTCGTAGACGGGAGAAGAATCTCGTATAGGTTCGCAGGGAGGGTTCAGTCGCAATCGAGATGAGACAGCTGACGAAGCTCAGTCAATGAAGACGACGGGATAAATGCCAATGCTAGAAATGGCAGATGTATGGCCATAAACAGAGAGCCCCAAATGAACGAGTGTCGTTATTGTGAAAGCAATCCGAAGGACCCGTGAGCGAGAGAATGAGGCGCCGATAAGGGGGCAAGGCGAAGCGAAACGATCGAGTATGGCGTCACTGAGGAACAAGCGATGTTAATGGAAAAGGAATAAAAGGGAAACAGAGACAAAAGAATTGGATAAACCCGGAGAGACAGTAAGGTCCAGGCAATAGGTAAAAGGATAAAGGTAAAAGTAGGGCTGGGGGGTGGAGGATCCTATTCAGACTAAGGAGAAGCCATGACATTGACATGGGATGGGATGGATCCCATTATCATGGGGGAGGCTTTCACTTTTTCTCGCTTTTTTGGGGGAAGGTCGTCAACGGGAAAGGCTTGGCATTCATCTAGGTACCGCAACGAAATCTCACCCAACGCCAATAAAAGTCCCCTGTTTTAGAACGCTAATCAAACATGTTAATTGTCTTGCTTGTCATATAATATAATGTAAATGATCCAGACTCAAGCAGGCGCATGTGACCTGTTAATTATCTGATTGTTGTTTATGCCCCCTGCCTCCATATCACAAGTCAAAGGTCACAGACTTTTTCTTCCATGGAACAAAAAAAAACACTTCACACCCACATTAACCAGTCTTGCCAGTGGCAGTCCCTCCCGTCGTCACCCTCTTGTTTATGGCGCCGGGTTCAAGGACAGCACGCGGCCTCCGTGGGGATGGACCAGCTCCGGATGCTATTTTTGACGCCTCCCGACCCGCTACAGTGGGGACTGTCTTCAACCGTAAGGTTAGCGGCCAATCGTTGTTCTTTTTCCAGCTTATGCACTCGCCACGTCCACTGGGCCTTTGCCCCTGCATGGATGCTGAATGGGTCCCCTGGAAGCCCTGGATGGGATTTTATTTTTCTAAGCGGCCCCTGCTAAATGGATACGAACATTCCAATGCAATGGTCTTCTATAAGCGGCAAGTGATGGGATGTTCAGGGAAAAAAAGATCTTTGTTGGTTCTAACGTGCTGTCAACCGTTGTCGATCGATCTGCATTGCACATTCATTTGCACAACACAGTTGCATTCATTCTTTCGGATCCTTTTCTTCCCTTTGCCCTTATTGCAACGCGTTCTCCATCAAAGACATGCATGCCATGTTTGGTACCTGGCATAAATAAGCAATTTTGTCTGGTGCCGCCCGTTTCTGACACTGACGCTCAAACGCCCTAACCGCCTTACCTTATAATCTCACTCATTCTCACTCATCCTCACATAAAGAATTCTGTACAGTACTGTGCCGTGCCTTTACCCCCCTTTACCGTAAACAAGCCATCTGATGGATCCATACACATCACTAGTAGTAATCATGCCTCAATGATGCACTTGCTGTACTGTGTCGTAGTTCTTTAGCCCACTACCCGTATCATTCGCCACTATTTTCTACCAAGCAAAATAGTTCATGCTCAATGACATATCGGTACAGAAACGACACGCAACCGATCGCAATTAAGAAAACAAAACCAGTCAAATCGGGAAACAGTAAATGCTCTCGTTCGTTCAACTATGGAGTATGTTGGAGCTGCCAAAGCTTGTCAAAACCTCCGAAACAGCCCGTCAAAAAAACAAAAAAAAAAAGCAAAATTCGGCCTCAATTCATCACCACGGCCCGAGGCATTTTTAGGAAATTAGACTTTTTGACAATGAGCGTATATTCGATTCCATAGAGCGTCTTCTCAACACATGATTCGTTTGAGTAATAAATCACCCGTGTCTTTCTTGAGTATGAGTACTGTCGCTATCGATGTAGATCAAACACGCCAGGCGTATATTCCTTCGTACACTCATCGTATCCTTGCAGTTCGTTCTTGAGGACTGCCGAGAGTCCCGTCCGTGCAAATCAACGACCATGAATTGAGTTCCCTGCTGTCTGTTCGCATCAAGTATACTATCCATCTGGAGTCCATGTTGGCTCTTGCACTGGCTGTAACGAGTTTGCGGTAGCAGATAACAGAAAAGTTGACCTCTGAGATCCAGAGTGCGATAGTCTAAGGATATGCTCTAAAAGTCGTGTAAAGTGACCTAATATTTTCGTCTTAGTTTGCTGATCCCCGAGGGCAGTCAACTCTCACCAAGCTGCTCTTATCGTCATGATGGGGTAGCAGACACCAAGCCCCAGTATTTTGGCCATGCTGGCTAACATTAATGGATTGAGTCGATGATCGATCATTGACGAAATATGAACTAAATCGTATGAAGACGAAACCCCGCGAGTAGGATGAGTACAATAGAAGCAGTGGGTTATGAGTGGAAATGGTTGATGAAATAGAGTTTTGGCATGCCATGCCAAGGTTGGTGTCAGGATGTATTTGTAGTATGATGTAAGTGAGATAGGTGTTTGGATCGGATTGTGGTATTTATCAAGAAGAAATGCCAGGGAACACGAATTATATCGCTGTCGCCTCTGTATATAAAGTCGATACTCTCATGACTAGAAAGAGAAGCGGGTTTCGCATGTAGATGCCTACCGCCGGATACTGGTACCATCATAAATCGAAGCATGAGAGCAGGTGTGCCAAACCTTGACAATGCCTTCAAAATTCTACGAATACAGTTTGAGAGGGAAAGGAATAGAATTATACCACGCACACATATATAGTTATTATAGATTGAGACTGGCCTGCTTATCGAATATCCTTTTGTGTTCCAACAGAATTCACATTCCCTCGCAGTCTTCGACAAAACCCAACTACACGATGGTTCGCCAATGTGAAAAGATATCGCCAGTTCCGGCCAGACCTCGCGAGATGGATCTCTGGTCATTAATTCCCTACCTCAGCGCACCTTGTATACTCTGCTTCTGGTGTCGTTTGACATCCCCCCGCGAGCTTGCTCTACCCGCTCCGTCACATCACGGCCGCATCGCTCGCTGCTGGTATTACTTGTCTCGCAAGCATTCTTTCTGTTATTTCTTTAGTTTGAATATGCTGGTCTGTACAATGGGAGTATTTAAAGCAATCGATACGGGAAGCTGGGAGGTGCTCAGATCCCTAGGCTCGTGGGAGGAATTGGCAGTGCAATCAACGGGCCTCTACGTCGTGGCTGGCATCTTCATGGTAATCGAAGCCAGAGAGCAGACGAAGCTGGGCTGGTAAGAAGGAAACTGTTCGGTCACTTGGTCGATGACAGAGATGCTTGGCATCCGTTTTTGCTGGACTGACACACCCGGAGTTGTTGGGCAAGTGTAAGAGGCAAGGTTTAGGGACGATATCATAGTTTCATCGATCCCTCAAAGGTACGAATTCCCCATGGCAATATCAGTATGTTTTCTTTGGCACTCAAGACTTATGGTGCATACTGAATCAACGTTTTTACACGCAATTGCTTTTCTAAAATAGGCCCCGAGAATCGTTGTGTTATCTTCACTTACACGGCTGAACATCAGTATGGGACGTCCATGAGGGATGTTGTACCGAAGCGAGGTAACAACTCTTTCCTCGCCTGAACCGGTCGTCTTGCATTATTACACAATCCAATAATTACCAATAACAGAAATGCTTCTTCGCCCAAAGTTCTAGAATCTTAAAGCATCGCACACTATAGGTGGTATCTTGAATGGGTAGGAGTCATATTGAATAAGTTTTCCATTCTAATAGGCTCGCAAATAATTGGTTTAGCGGTAAAGTTATTGGAATCACGTTATTCTCTCTCCTTACCTTGATTCTTTACTCTCTCCTACCGAGCCTCAAGCCTCTGAAATACCTTGGCACTATCCATCAAGATCCCACAACAAATTATTATTTCCCCATACCAAAGCGACGCGGATAATGTCTTTGCTGGCATCCGCCGGTATAGGCCTTCCTTGCGTCGGTCGCACTCTTCTCGCGCCTTGCTACGACGACTCTGCACCACCTGCTACTCTTGACCCAACTCCTCTCAACCGAATTGTATACTACCTGCGTCACAGACGATTTAGGTGGCTCTTATCCCCAGATGCATGACTCTAGGCTATACTGTTGGAGCACTCGTTATACTCGACCAAGGCTATGGATTGATTTTCTCGCTGTATTGTCACAGGGCGCTCAATCAGTGGTTCCTAGGACACTCGATTTTAATGTTGTTCTTGTGAAGGCAAATATGTGGTTCTTGCTGTATTCGACACAGCATGCGATAAAACATGTTAATATTAGAGAATAATGGGATATGTGGAAAAGCATCATGTTATGTAAAGTGTCTATCGACAGGATGCTGAGACTACACACGGGTGTTAGTGAGCGCGCCGAACGAGCAAATTAATTAGAATCCGGGCGGTTTGCGCCAGGAATTGATTGATTGAGGCTCGCGATATCAGTCACGACGAGGAAGCAGCCCTTGCCGTTAGATAACTCGAAGCGGTAGCGGTACGCAGGGACTTGGAACCTTTGTTCCTCAGTGTAAAAAGTTGAGTCCATGCGGAGGTTTGCGCGATGCTTTACTTTGCGCATATGACCGATGCCGTAATGCATCTGGGTACTGCAGTGGTATAACACTGGTATAAATGGGTTCCAAGCATCCCGCAAAGACAAGCGTTGCATAATCATTGTTTTACTACCCGATGCGCAAATATACACATAAGACTAATTCAGGCAGACCTTGGGAAGTTATCCCTATTCCCGTGACCGACTGTGCCGTTTTCGCCGTCCCATCCTTGAAGCAATGTTCTGCTCAACTCATGAAATGTCATAATAATTAAGGAAAGACTTATATAAACCGCACACCTAGACTTCGACCGGGCCCTGACTTCGTGTCTTGCGTGCGGTCTTTCCAACCGCAGGGATATCCTTCTTGCCCTTCTTGGGGGTCTTGCCGTTCTCTTGCTTACCGTTTGGTGCAGCGTCTTCGGTGGCTGTCGGCTCATCTGCGATATCTTCGACCCGGGCCTTCTTCTCGGCACGTTCTTCCGATTCAGACTTCTCTGCTACGACGGGAGCGGAAGCACCATTGGTCGCGGTAGGGGGCTCTTCGGCCTTGCGCTTCTCGCCCGCAGCGGCTTCGGCGACGTCGTTGACCTCGGGCTTGCTGGCACCGTTGACGCCCTTATCATCGGCTGGCGCGTCCGTCATAGAAACATCCTTAGGCTCGGAGACGGCTGGCGCAGAGGTTGTCTCGACACCGGTGGTGACGAAAGCATTCTCGTCTTCATTCTTTGGCGTTTCCTTGGTCTCTTCCTCGATGTTGAGTACAGGTCGAGGAGTGCCGCCTGCCGGGGTCATGTTGTTGACGGGTGTTTCTGGGACGGAAGCAACCTCGACGGGCTTTGGCGGAGCGCTGAGACTGCCACCATCGGTGGGTTTGCTCTCCTCCGACTTGGCGGGCTCTGAAGGAGCTGTTGTAGTGTCCAAAGTGGGAGCGCCGGCCTCGGCTTCGGGGGCCGTGGGTTCAGGCGCACCGACTAGAGCATGTCAGCTCGGTACTCGAAGTATAAGTGCAGGAACCAGCCCAAGAAATTACAAGGGCCATCGCGTGTGTTCCAATTGCGCAGCGCAGGGTCATAGGCGATGAATGCGGTGCCATTGAGATAGCTGGCGATGAAGCTTACCTTTGTCTATAGCTGGAGCGATTCCGTCCGACATGATGACGTAACAATTGTTTGTCGCAAAGCGAGTTTGGCTTACAAGCGCGAGTGAACGCGACACGGTAGAGTCAACAATGAATACTAATGCAGTTTGTGATACTGGTTTGAAGTCGCGGGAGTGAGGATGATGGTTCACGATGTGGAAGAGAGAAAGAAGTCAAGTTGGGGACGAGACACGGGGAGTTGGAGTGAGGTTGGCGGTTGGCAGGAGCGAGCGCACGAGGTCACGACGGTTCCACAAGCCATTCATAGCTGGAAACAGAAAACAGCATAGCAAGAGGAGAAGCAGAGAGAGGCAGGTATGGGTAGATCCGAAGCCGAGGATGCACAAACAATATCGAGGTTCCTCGCCCGCGAGAAATGAGGGACGAGTAACATGGACGGGATGGGATGCATTGGGTCAAGGCAAGGGTAAAGGTGCCCACGCCAATGCCGTTTCGTCACTGGGCTGTAACTCTGTGGACTGTGAGATTAGCCCAAGGAACACCCGTACATGACGGTGTGAACTCTGAAGATCGGGACGGACTTGACTTGGTTCATCATGTTGGGATTGGATTGGATCCCAGTTTCAATTCAACGTGCGTCCGCTTCACTGCGTCTTCGTTTGCGTTGCGCGTTGCGGGGAACGAAAGAAAGAGCTTGAGTGGGTCGAGCTATACAGGCCAAAGCCACTGATCTGGGTCCGGAACCAGTGAGACAAGGCCTTTAGTACCGGTACTTGGAGTTGCTGGGGAAATCTGTGGGAGAGAGTTTTGGCTAAGGAGAGTTTCTGGGTTTAGTTGGCAGTCAGTACGCGGTCAAGCTGACCACGATGTGAGAATAGAGCAGAGCATTGCTTCACTCTCAGAAATGAGTCTCTCATGATTGCTGGATAATTAGATAATCGATAAATGACCACAGTCCCGAATGTAACTCCCCCTCTCTGAACTGACGAGCATGACATGACGGCAGAATTGACGATCCCAAGACCTGACCTGCATGTTATGCTTCCCAATCCATACTAGCAGATCGGCATCGGTCAACCAAGAAAGATGTACCCATCAGCCACAACTTCCAAGCTCAGTCAGCCACACTTTCAAATTCAGGGGCTGTTCAGTGCAATCTGGCTCTCCCACCATCGTGAGCTTAGTCATTTCTGTCATGCCCCCCATCGCCAGCTGCTTCAAGGTGTCCCTTTAGGAGTGGCTCGACGCGAAGAACGACAAAATAATCCTCGACGCGATCACCAAATTTCCCACGCTCATTTTTCCTTTACGATTCTCCTCTGATCTGATTGTCTTTCAGGTCATTTCTTCTCTTCTTTATCCTATTTCTTCCAATCGATACCCCTTTGCAATTCCGCCATCATGGCCCCTAAGGGAAACAAGTACTCGGTTATCTTGCCGACGTACAATGAGCGCAAGAACCTCCCTATCATAACTTGGTTGTTGAACCGCACCTTCACTGAGAAGTACGTACAATTCCGGGTCCATAGTTGATTTACGGAAAAGCTAACTGGAGTAGCAACCTCGATTGGGAACTCATCATTGTCGACGACGGATCCCCCGATGGAACTCAAGAAGTCGCCCAGCAGCTCGTCAAGGCCTACTCTCCCCACGTCCTCCTCAAGCCCCGCGCTGGCAAACTCGGTCTCGGAACGGCCTATGTCCACGGTCTCAAGTTCGTTACCGGCAACTTCGTTATCATCATGGATGCCGACTTCTCCCACCACCCCAAGTTCATCCCCCAGATGGTTGCCCTCCAGGAGAAGGGCAACTACGACATTGTTACAGGTACTCGATACGCTGGAAACGGTGGTGTCTTTGGCTGGGATCTCAAGCGCAAGTTCGTCAGCCGTGGCGCCAACTTGTTCGCCGACACTGTCCTTCGTCCCGGTGTGAGCGACCTCACAGGCAGTTTCCGCCTCTACAAGCGTGCTGCCCTTGAGAAGGCTATTGCCAGCACTGAGAGCAAGGGATACAGTTTCCAGATGGAGTTGATGGTGCGTGCCAAGGCCATGGGCTGCACTGTCGCCGAAGTTCCTATTTCCTTTGTCGACCGTCTGTACGGAGAGAGCAAGCTTGGTGGTGACGAGATTGTTCAGTATGCTCAGGGTGTTTTCAACCTGTGGCTCAAGGTCTAGAACGAGAATTATATGATGAAAAGGAACACATCCTGTTGGATGGGGCGTTTGGGGAAGTATAGTACCATTTAATCTAATACCACGTTTCTTCATTCGTGCGATTATCTCAGCTATAATATCTGCCTCTCTTATCTGTAGTCTGCATATTACATGTTACGTCCTCCAGTCACCATAATGGTCTGTCCTGTTACATAAGAAAACAATGGACTGGCCACAGCTAGAATAGCACTCGCAGCCTCAGTCGGGGTACCTGCTCTCCTGAGAGGGATATCTGCGTAAGCAGCATCGCCTGCAGCTTGCTTCTGCTTTGCTGGAATACCCAACGCAATCTTTTCGCCATCGGGACCCTTTACGAAGGCGCCCTCCTCCTTGGCCGCGGTCAATCGTGTAAGAATGTGTCCAAAGGCGACAGTATTCGCTCTTACACCAAAAGCAGGACCCCACTCCTTTGCGATCGTCTTGGTGAAGCCAGTAACACCTGCTTTAGCCAAAGCATAGTTGAGCTGACCCGCGTTTCCGTGCACGCCAGACGTAGACGAGATGTTGACAATACAACGAGGAGCGCCATCGCGTACGCGAAAGTAGGGTGCTGCAGCTCGAACGAGAGTAAATGGAGCGGTGCAATGCAGGGCAAGAATAGTATCCCACTGCTTGTCTGTCATTTTGTGAATAACTCCATCCCAAGTGTAACCGGCATTGTTGACAATGATGTTGATCTTGCCGTCGCCAAATTCAGCGGCGCTCTTTATCAGAGTCTCGACATATTCTGATTTGAGGATATCGCCAGGTACAGCCTTAGCTTGACCACCCTCCTTATTGATACTCTCAGCGACAGCATTGCATTTTTCTATCAAAGTTAGAATCAGGGCCTGGTTTCTTGTGATAGCATGAAATACTCACCGGCATCGATATCAGCAACAATAACCTTTGCGCCCTCTTTAGCAAATAACTTGGCTGCTTCTGCGCCGATTCCTTGGCCGCTACCTGTGATGATGGCTACTTGGCCTGCAAGTAGACCCTTGGGATAGTTGAGATGGCCTGCGAGTTGACTAACACGGTCCGACATATTGAAAACTATAGGGTGTATTTACAAAAGCACAGGAATGGAGCTTTTGTGAAATAATAATATTTAGAAGCAATTGACATTTCCCCAGACTCAGGCCTTTAATGAGCCTGGAGATCGGCATGATCGACATGTCTGTGCCGAGGCTCAACGGGTCGGAATGTGGGGTAGCTTCAAGGGAACATCAAGGAGGGAATGATTAAAGCGACCCCCCAATGATCATGCTGTTGATATTCAGTGAATGGGTTAGAGGGAAACAAAGTTGTGATTCTAAAGTTTGACTTGGTCTTCTAGTTGTGTTCGAGAAAAAGGCTTGCTATTGTTGTTGGTTGATTCATCGTTGTATTAGTTCGAACATAAAACTCATTGGGACGTGACACAATACCCCGGTGTGCCGACACCCTATGCTGGAAACCTCTTCAGATATTTACAGTATGCAGATCAGATGCTCCATGTACCACGGGCTCAGTCGTTTCAATAAGATTGCACGCTCTTTTGCCCTCAAAGGTGTGTGTTCATGCACTATGTGCCCTACAAAATGCACTTCTAGGATAAGTAAGAAATGGGACGGGCCGTACATGGAATCAGTCGTAACTGCGGCACGTCCAGCTCACCAAAGGGCGTATTCTTGACCATGCACTACAGAGAAAGGACAGCCGATCTCGGGTGACATGTTGCATTATCTTCCAACTTGGACGATGGATGTTTGGACAACGACTACAGCTTGAAATCACTGTTTGTCTTCTCCCAACCTGCCGCTGATGCCTCCATACCAGCTACTCGCTCCGTCAACTTGACCTTCATGTTCTTGTGCCTCTCGGTACACAGCTCGTACATAGTCGACAAGTTGAACAATAGCGTATGCGATGATAGACCTGAGTCAATGAGCCCTTCCAAGACAGATCGTCCCTAACAATGTTAGCACATGGAATAAGACCCGGAACTTCAGACTTACCTCTTGTATCCTGCCCAAATACAACAGGCACACTGCTGTATTAACACCGACCATCTCGTCGTCCATAGTCTCCTTGAGTTCCTTCCAGGCCTCGAGTGCACTTTCATACTCAGAGTCCGCCATGTCACAGAGCGCCAGGATGAGCTTCTCTGCGTTCTCGTCACCAACAGCTTGGCGTGCACAAGCCCTTGCATTATCTACGTCACCTATATGTAGCCACAGGAGGGCCTTTGTGAGTGCCATCTTGCCATCGCCCCGATCCCGCAGGGTGTTCAAATGTTGCGCAGCACCCGTTAAGTCCTCAAGTTCGATGAGAGCACCGGCCACCTGGATGCCGAGGTCGTGCAGACGGGCTTTCCAAAGCTCTCGTGCCGAGTTGTCATGTTGGGCAGCTGCTTTGGTGATGCGTTCTCGTGCTTCGCGAGCGAGGTCGTGGTAGCTCATGACCGCTCTACGGTAATCGCCAAAGCCAAGTGATTGAAGGCGCACGTTGAGAACTCGGAGTTCCCATGGCACCAGGTGCTCGCCTGTTGTCTCGTCCACATACTTCCTGATATCGTTGAGATCTTCCATAGCTTTCACTTCCTGAGCGGCCAGGGGAGTCGCATCGATCAGAGTAAGACAAGCTAGACGAGTGTAGAGTAGCTCAAAGATCCTTTTGGAGTCAGTAGGGTTGATACCGCCGTTGGCTCCAGAGCCTGTAAGTTCTTGGACGGCTGCGATAGCCGCTGCTCTGAAGTGACCATTTGCAAGCAGTTCTTCGATGGGCGCTTCAGGGTTTGGTTGCTTCTGTGGGTTGCGAAATGCGACAGGGACATTAAGAGGGGTTAGAGGGTGGTAGATCTCGGGCCGCAATAGGAATGAAAAGTCCTTGGGTTTCGCTTCACCTAGTTGTGAGACTGGTGTTGCTGTAGATGAGCGTGGGTGTGGTGATGAGAGCCTGTTGCGTTGTGTGATGGAAGATGTACGCTGAGGTGCGGGTTGAGGAGGTGAAAGTAGCGGGTCACTAAAAGAAAAGTCAGTATCTGCAGAGCCCGGCACTACAAGACAACTCACTCGTCAAGATCGAGAGGCCCTTTCGTAGAGGATCTAGGTCGAGCTGAGACAGGATTAGCCGATATCGCCAATATGTTAATGGAGTTCTAGGTTAGGTACTGGGAGCGATAATGCCCCGCACAACACAGCAACCTCAGCCAACAACGGGGACCTTCTAAAGACATACTCTTGGTTATGGACTTATTTCTGGAGTGTCCCTGACTCCCGGTTCTTTGCGGTTCACTCATTGCTTTGCATTTGATGAGCTATCAATGCTCTTTGATGAAGTGTCGTGAGCTTGCGGCTGCATGGACAGTTCGGATAATCGTCGGGTAGCAGTGTCGAAACAACGTCAAGTCTCAACTTCACTATCATCGTAGGTCTCTAAATTGTTCACATTGATAAGTAGCGTGCGAAAGAAAAGAATCTGAAGAACTTAATTAAATCTTGGTTGAAAGCTAATCCACAGCAAACCATCTTTCTGGTACCAAACACTACCAATCTTGCACCTGCTGGCACGGAACCCACACCTTTGAACCTTCAACGCTTCCAAGCTAAACATCATCCTAAAACCCGATTGCTCAACGCTTCGTATACAAGCCTACTGTACCGCAAATATCCGAGCAAGAAAGAAATACTCAAGAATGGTACTTGCGATGTTTGCAACCCTTGACCCGTAGAGTGAACGCGACCTTGGACCGGCTGAAGCAATGCAGACATAAGCCTTTGACCTTCGTGCTGTGCATGAGCTTGTGGACGCGTTGCTCCTCGATTGCCACTGCCTAGAGTTAGTTACCGCATTGGAAAGTTTCCAGATTCTACTATTCTAGGCTCAGCTTACAACAAAGTCTCAATCCAAGCACTCTGTCCGGCATATCGTCGACATAACTCAGATGGGAACTCTGCAGCTGTTTGATGAGTTTCTTGCTAAAGTTAAAGAAAGCATCGGGGTTCTGCATCCAGAAGGCTGCAGTCGTGAGTTGCCAGGTCTCCTCTGGATCATCTGTCCAGGGAAACTTGGCAAACCAGTATGCCGATGCAAAAGTGAAACGCGGAACCATGTTGTACTTGTCAACGACGATGGAAATTTTCTGGATCTCAGCCGGTTCGAAGTCTACTGTCGCAGGGTCGGCTCCGTAGAGCACATGGATAGTGTTGCAAAATGCCTGGGCGCTGTCATCGGGTAGCTCGAGCACCATCTCCGAGTCTTCGGGCTGTGTGCTTCGTAGACGATGTCCTTCTTCGAAGTTTGGACCGAACATGACTGAGAAAACGGGTGATATCTCGCAGAGAAAGCTGGAGGAAACTCCATACAGCTTTCTGCTGGAACCAACGGCAAGGATCAAGTCGCCTCCAGGAATAAAGTCCTCGACAACTTGTTGCTCCGTAGTGTTGGTGAGAGATTGGCCCGCATCTTGCTGCAGCGCCTGGGTTAAACCTAGGTTTACATTAGACCAAGCATAGCGTGCGAGTTGAGAGAAGGGGATGGATGCGTTACCCTGGCCGAAAGGGTCGTTGACGGGACACATCTTGTTTGTGTGGGATATGGAAGAAACACACGGGCAGCAGCAAGTCTAGGAGCGACGTACACCAGTTATACTGGCGTGGTCCATATGTCCATATGTCGTGTGTGATTAAGAAGCGTTCATGCTATCGGCTCATCGTCACAGTTGGGACTGTCACATGTTTACTTGCAACGTCTGACAAACTAACGAGTGCGATTAACCATCTCGACTTGCTGTTTGAGATTCTGGCACTGTTGCCCAAGGTCTCGTGGGCTTGACCAGGTAGATACTAAGCGATAGAGATAAACATCGTTAGCCTGCCTGCCGGTACATTTCTATCCAGCCACCACCCATTCGTTTCCTTTTGTTCTTTGCCTTTCATGTCGTATATATAGACAAGCAGAACTCTCCTATTCTTTTCGTTTTTACCAGCGCCCCGAACTGTCATGATAGTGATCGAGCTCGCACCCTTGCTGCTTGAAGGTGAAGCCGTCCTTCGCCTTCTTGAAGCAGTCTATGCACAGTCCCTCTCCAGCTGGGCGACCATTGTTACTCTTGAAAGCCGAGCGCAGCTCCTCGATCGCTACTATTCATCAGTCAGTATAGGTTCCAAATACGTTGGCTCAAGGAGGGTAGTAGGCTTGCATCAAGCCCAGGGACACGTACGAGCAAGTTTCATGCAAATCTAGTCATCAGGTGAGGCTAGCACCCACTTCATCATGCTCCCCATCGATTTGGAAAAGGAAGCACTGAGTGTGTAGAAATACCCTCTGCCATCAACCAGGTAGGCGATTATCAGAGCCTCCCAACGCTTGTCGAAGTACGAGTCTTCATATTTGGCGGCTTTGAGATTAAGATGTATCCAGCTAATCCCGAAGTGCCTGAGCCGTTCGATCATTCTGTACTTGTCGGCCAAGGC
The DNA here is from genome assembly GCA_014898925.1 of Fusarium nelsonii. Classification (NCBI taxonomy): domain Eukaryota; kingdom Fungi; phylum Ascomycota; class Sordariomycetes; order Hypocreales; family Nectriaceae; genus Fusarium; species Fusarium nelsonii. The sequence goes on from JAAVUC010000348.1 coordinate 87,665, forward strand.
CATGATTTTGTAGACCCACGAAAAGCCGAAATTAAAGTCATCGGCGCCGTAGAGAATCTGCAACATTGCTTCCATGACCTTCGGGTCGTCTTCAGGAAGTGCAATAGTGATAGGAGAACCGAGCGGTTTGTTTCGAAGGGCCTCCCCCTCTTTCATATGGCCGGTAAGCATCACCTTAAACACAGGCGAGATGTGCTCGAGGAAGTCGGAAGAAATTTGAATCTTTTCCTCATAGGGGCCGATTGCAAGGATAACGTCCCCCTTTTTGCAGATTTTCGTGATGCCCCTATCGGAGGCAGACGGGTTACCGCTCATGTTGGGTGCAGAAATGATTGCTTTGAGTGGTAGTTGAGGAGATAAAAAGGGTGGGAAGAAGAGGCAGAAATTAAAAGATGAAGCAAGGTGATTCCAGGTTCTTTGACACGGAGAGGAGCAGCGATAGCAGTGATGGTAGCAGTGACGGTGACGGCTGTCAGCCACTGACAGTGACACAAGGGGCAAGATGCATATGCCCCTCAGGGCATCAAAATCCTCAAGTGCTAAGAATACAAAAGGAAGAATAAGCAGGTCACTATATTTCAATTCAGATCCGTACTTCAGTCACATATGTTTCATTAAGACTCAGGCGTTCCATTGCTAACACTCCCTTAAGAACCTCTGATAACATCCATGGATGTCGTTCCGACTTGACCCCAATCCTCAATCCCAGGTTTATAGAACACTCGATTACTCAGCATAAGAGACAAAATATCTTGGTTGCTCTGCACAAGTTTAGATCAGCTCACAGGCTATCTATTGCTGATACCCCAAGCTTTCGTCCCGAGTTTTTCTGCCACCACTGGACCCCAGGCCAACTACTTTGCTTCCCTTGAGCCCTCGAATGCTGAAGTAAATCCCGTTACCTCCGCTTAGACTGTGCTGAGCGCTGGTGACTTCTTGTGCTTGGCGCATGGTTCCTTGTCAAAACAGTCAAGGCAAAGCCCACTTATCTCAACTTTGAACTCGGAAGTCTGCTTGCGAACACTGAGCATGCTGTCGACGCATAGCTGCCTGCCACAGACACACGGCTTGACCGCCCATTCGTTAATTGCTGAGACGAAGCCAGGAACAGATGCGAGAGGTGATGTAGTTTCGAAGAAGGTGGGACCTGGGGGTTGAAATACTCCTCTGTGCATCGTAGTTATTTTGCGGAAATACGACGCGATATTTTGATTACAAGCGCCAAGAGCCGCGGGCAGAGTGACATAGAAGAGCTTTGTTGAGTTCGTCACAACGCAGTCTCGTGCTGCCTGAAGTTCTCCTGCAGAAGACGTTAGGTAGTGTTCTACTGTCACGCCAAAGGAAGGCAAGTGAATTCGAATCTTACCCGCAAGTTTGTAAATTTCACGTCCAGAAATGACTTTCTCAGTCCTAGATTCCAGCTGCTGAGCGATTTCGAGAAATGGCCTTGTTGTGTATAGAACGAGTCCCTGAGTGGCAGCTTGGAAGGAGTCTGCGTCCTGATTCAGCAAAGAAGCCAGAGCCACGATCCAGAGAGTGACGGTGGGTTTTCTCTCATTGACATTGACCTTTGTCCAGAGGCCGAAAGAAAGCTGCATGCTGTCCTTCATGTCGTACTTGTCGATGAGTGACCAGACCAACAACAAGTGGCTGGGCGCAGGCGCCCAGAGCTTTGTATGAGCTTGACAATGTAGAGCACGGCAGATCCAGTAAAAATGAAGACTATTGTCTTCTGGTAGTGAGATCTCGACAGGTGCATTGTCTGCCTCGGCCAGGGCGCGACCTTCCTTGAAATTGGGCCCAAGCATGGCGGCAAAAACAGAAGAAGCGCGTTTCATGACTCCCGAGTCAACGCGTACCCTATTTTTTCCTTCGATGATGAATACAACATCTCCGTTAGGTGCGAAGTCGTCAAAGGGAGGCATGCTGGAGGTGCCTTGTTCGACCTTTTGGCGTTTCGCTGGAGTATCCGCCATATTGAAGGAGGATGACGAAGTCGCAGTGATGGAGAAGGGAAAGATGGAATTTGTGTGTTCGGAATCGCTGCCACGATCTGTGGTTGCTGTTCGTCTGTTTGTTGCGGGATCAACAAACAGCTGCCTGGCACTGACAACAGCGTCAGGGGCACCTGATGACAGCTTGGTAGCATTTTCCCCCAGCCAGCCATTGATTCTGTTTCCTCCCTTATTCTTTGTTCTCCCCCCTACCAGCAGGAAGGTTCTCTGCCTCAAGTCACATCAAGTTATTCTCGGCTTGATGTTTGCTTCTTTCCCTCTAGTACATGAGGAACTTCCTTCTTGTCATTCTCATTGCCAACACCAAGATATTCTGCCTATACACCGAAATGAGCGCCTCATCATTTGCCCCCGACCGAAACTCTGGAGGATCATGTGCGTGCGCTTAATATTATATATCTTATCTTTACATCACGCTGACTTGTTACCCAATAGCGGGCATCATAAAAGTCTGCAAGAACGGAGACGTCATCCTTGTAGTCGGGCCCAACAAGGAGAGGATTCAGGTTGCCTCGGAGTTCCTCAAGCATATCTCGCCTGTTCTCAAAGCAATGCTCGACGGCCCCATGATGGAAGGGGAGTCACTCCGCAGTAGAAACGATGCTCCGGTTGAGGTCATGCTTCCTGATGACGATCCACGAACAATGGCCCAGGTCTTGAACATCCTTTATGGGGCAGGAAACTCCGTCGAGGAGGCCCAACCAAAGGATATCAAAGAGATGGCCATCCTAGCTGACAAGTACGACATGGGCGACCGTCTCATGTACTTTGGGGCACACTGGTTTCGAACGCCTGAAAATTATGCTGGCCAATCCGAGAGTATGCGGGACATTGCCATTGCCGCATACATTCTTGGACTCGGTTGGGCCTTTTTCGAAATCACCGAAATCATGGCGAGATACGAGTGCAGCTTCCTGATATATGCTATGCAACTACCTGACCAGATCCTAGGTCTGCGTTTGGGGAGTGAGTATCCCTTATGACTAGGTTGCATGTGTGTAATGACAAAGTTTCACTAATGCTTGTCCAGTGGCTATTGCGGAAACCCGCGCTCTTCGCTCCCGTACAGGCATCTGCCTACATTGCTTCATCCGTGCAGAGGAAAGTTTCTTTCAGCAACGAACAGATTGCGATAATCCAGATTGGCATGTTAAGCGTTATCGCAACTAGTCCTTCTACTAAACCGCGAAGTGGCTCATGTTTCTGAAGTTTGTTTCAGAGCTTCTATGACAACATCTATGACATTAGCCCGACGGAAAGGTCATTGGGATGCTAGAGGGATAAGGACAGTGGCTGGTAGATAAACAGGATACATAGAAAATGAGCCAAGCCTGCACTTCTTTTGTCAATGTCGCTTGATCTACGTAGGTATATGCGGCAAGTTTGATCTCTTTATGTTTCTGAATACTCCTTTCATCTTCGGGAAGTATAATATCGACAGTTTCGTTGCCGTTTTCTTACACCATGATTCGGGGAACTTATGACTTAACATAGTAGAAAACACTGGCGAGACCAGTGCTAGTAGGTTGGAATAAGCCTAATGAAGGGACTTGCTGGGTCCGCAGCCAAAATGGTATCTCTGTTCGAAATGGTGATCTCTTCTCGGCTGCTTGTTTCTGAGAAGTGTCAGCATTGCAAGCTCTGAGGCAGGCCATTCGAATATCGGAGAGTGAGGGTATGCTCTGTTTTTTCGTTTTTCCCGGTATAGAAGATACAACTTAAATCTCTCAAGCTAGACCAGTATTCCTTAATTCTGGGTACTGGGTATTCTTGCAAACTGTATTACAACTGTGAGCAAACTCGTTGCCGTTTTCTTCCAGTGTTTCTAGGTCATCCACTTGCTGGCAGTGGCAGGCAGCTGCTAGACCCCAAACGCACTCTTCGCCGCTCATATTCGTCTCTGGTTCAAGAATCTGAATTTCCTTTTCCTTCATGCTTGCGTCTTACTTCCTACATCAAGTCTAAAAACACCACCCTCGTATTTCTGTGCGAAAATGAGCGCTACTTCTACTGCTGAAGGCGGCGACAAAGGCTCTCGTATGTAATCAAACACTCTTCCCCAAAGCTCCGAAACTGATTTCTTTTTCCCAGCACACATCTATGAAGTTGACAAGGACGGGGATGTCATTCTTGTGGTTGGCAAGAAGAAGGATAGGATACAGGTCCTTGCGAGCTTTCTCAAGCGCATTTCGCCCGTGTTCCGTGCCATGCTAGACGGCCCGATGATCGAAGGAGATGCCTTACGAAACAAGTCACCCGATGTACCCGTTGAGATCGCCCTTCCTGAGGATGATTCACAAGCCATGTTCCTGACGCTACAGGCTCTTGATGGCACAGTCACTTCGCTCGAGCTAAGCTCAAGCGATATGAGAAGGATCGCGCTACTGGCAGACAAGTACGATATTACTAAACGACTGAAGTATTTCGGAAGTTACTGGCTGGGGAATCTTGAGAAAAATGAGTACCAGGCAAAGAACTGTTGGGACATTTTGATTGCAGCGTACAATTTGAAGTGCGGCCAACCCTTCTTTGATATCACTAAAAAGATTGTGGCAAGCGATATGGGTCTACTATATTATGCGAAGAATGAGAGCGACAAAGAACTTAGCATGCGACTTGGTAGTAAGTATACGGTACTGTCAGCTTTATCATGAGGATCTATATACTAACATAGCAAGTGGCTATTGAGGAATTACGCAACGCTTCCAGGGTTCACACGAGATATGAGCTGGGTATGTGCTTGGAGTGTTTCATGAACAACACAAACTCGTTCGTCCTAAGGGGATCTCTTTGCAAGCATCCGGAACGGCACCCGATCCCAAGTTGGCGGAATCGTGCGGTGAAACGCCCTCGTTCTAATTAGCTGAAGCTTCTCATCAAGTGATGGTACGTGGGGAGGGTAGTAGAAAACCGTTAGATTGAGCTCTAGGGTACAGAAAATGAAAGGCAAAAAGGGCGCTCTGATTTTTGGTCAAGTGAAGTAATTTTGTTTCTGAGTGTGATGCTATGATTGGGTTTCTGCTACCCGAGAATAATTCAACTTGTTGGTGGAGCTTGAGCTTGAGCTTTCACAGAGCTCATGCTTTTGTCCTCGCCCATGACATTTAAGCGTTGCCCCACTAAAACTTTAGCAGCATACCTCACCCTAGCCAGCTCTTCAACCTCAACACTACTCTTACAGCTTCACTATGAGGACTCGAAAATCCAATCGTACCAAACGGTACACGATTGAGAAATACGATTTTGAAGGTAGCTCAGACGAGGAAACTCTCAGGCGCGCTACTCAGAAGGCAGAACGTGACGAAAACTTTGATGAGACTGCAGCCGCTGAGGAAAGCGCTGAAGAAGAGCTCGCTCTCGATCAGGAACAAGAGCACGAGGAAAATGAAGATCCCGAGTCTGAAGGCCCTGTGAGCGAACCAGATGGAGTCCCAGACAGATTTGCGCGACAGCGTGTAAAGCCGATTAGGCCATTCAATGTACGCGCCGCTGGCTTGACAGGTTATCTCGATTTAGAACCTGTAGCCGACGGGCGCATTGTGAGATCGTACTGGGGACCCTATGATCGTGGTTTCAAAGGCAAACAGCTTGTCGAAGCTTGGTACGGAAGACACGAAGATGGCGTTGACCTAGTCAAAGGAATGCTGGATCGTTGGATGGACTGGACCGTTCTGCCCCCCAAGATCCAGGGTGATGATGGTCAGCAAGACAGAGGTGCTTGGTCACCCAGTTTCTTCGAACGAGAAGCTTATAGCGCCGAACATTGGTACGAGCGCGTTCGAGAAAGTCTCCCCGACGCCAATGCGCGGGTGAGGCTATCAATAGAAGAAGCAGGGCTATACCGTTTCCAGAGAGAACCAATGCCAGTGATACTGGGGCCGCCAACATCGCAACAAGAGATTAGATTCGAGCCTGGAGATGCTTACCCAATATCTCAGAATGGCCTTCCTCTGCAGAACGACAGCGCACCCGTGGGATGGATGTTAGACGCGGGCGGTATTGTCACTGGGATGGATTGGGCCCCTCTACATAGCGTCAACGCGCCGCAGCTACTCGCCATATGCGTTATCCCCCACTTCGATCAAGAGTTATACGACTACGAGCAAGAGTTTCTGAGGCCTGATTTTCAGAAGTATGGCGTTGTGCAGTTGTGGGAGTTCGTTGGTGAGAGGCAAGATGATGGCTTCGCGCGACCTTCATCACAATTACCAGTGTTGCGCAAAACGATTTGCCTGGAGCATGGACGTGCTCGAAGAGTGAAATGGAGTCCTGCATGTGGCTTCTTGGCTATCCTCTGTGACGATGGAAACGTGTATGTGACTGAAGCTGGTGACGATGGGGAAGGGGGTTACGGTAAGTCAGCCTCATCTCATAGCATTGAAATCTTCTAACATCTTCTTCAGAAAAGGTTGTTGAGCCAATAGCCGTGTTTGGCTTTCCAGATGAAGACGCAAAGGCGACAACTCTCACATGGATCAATTTCAACAGGCTAGTGGTAGGCTACACTGACGGTTCTATTGCCCTCTGGTCCCTTCGTCCTCATCGGCTCCTCTCTCGACATCCTGTCCACCATAATATCGTGGTCGATCTCGTCTCAGGCTATCCAGCTATGCCATATCTTATTGCTTCTACTCCAGTCGGTGGAACTGTCAAGCTGCTTGACCTTCGTGCTCCCAGCTACGAATCTACCGAAGTCCAGAACCTTACAGTCGGTACGCAGCCCAATCTCCTCGGATACAGCGACCACCTGCTAGGCTTCTTCTCAATGTACCCCTCCGCGGGTGTGCTCAACACTCATGTCGGATTCATGCACCATTCACAATTCCCTGTCGCCCGTCGTGTGTTTACAGGAGAAAGTTACCCCTCGTGTTTGGCAGTTGGACGCACACATCCATATCTCCTTGTCGGTTCTCTAGACGGCTCGCTCTGGGCTATCAACCCTCAGGTTGAGCTGTTCACCACCAGACGTGAACCAACAGACCGCATCCGCGTCTGCCATCACGAACATCGGCCCGGGAAGCTGTTCCCTGCCGACTCCACTGCCGCGGCACGAGGTGTCTCGAGAATAGTAACAGGCTTTATCCTAGAGCGCAGCCTAACTAAACATTCTGCCCACAAGCCACCGGTCAAGAAAGGGAAGAAGCCAAAGAAGAAGGATACTGACACGGCTGTCGGCGATGATGAGGAAGAGGGAGGCGCGATTATGGATCCCACCCGAGCCATCATCTACGAACCTTTGACAAGAATCACAGTGGCCGAGTGGAACCCTAATGAAGAGTATGGCTGTTGGGCTGCTGCAGCGATGGGGTCAGGCTTAGTGAGAGTCATGGACCTCGGCTTGACACAAACAGAGGAGTGAATCGCTCAATCCATGATGCACTGAGAGCCCATAATGGTATGATGGTAGTCGAAAGCCTTGGCCATGCCGTAAAAGTGAGTGACGGCCGCAAGGATAACAAAGATATGAAAGATCTGGTGCGAACTTCCCCAAATATCAAAGGTACCCGGGGCACTTCTCTCGGGCCAGCGAACCTATTTTGTTAGCCAGAACTCGAAGCAGAAAGCAGAAGACGACATACAGCATAAAGGACAGCACCGAAAATATACATGGCGCCGTGGAGGATTACCCAGCTGAGACTCATTCGATCCTCAAGGCCTTGAAGGCCATAGATGAAGGCTCCATGAATGACAGGAACGACGCCTGAAAGACCGAGGCCAATAAACATCATTGTGCGATAGGGACGCCATGTCGGAGTACGGAACCGCTCAACCCATGAAACAAGTGCGCAACCAATTCCAAGAATACATATCTAGTCCAATTAGTAAGGTTCATTGGCATGAGTCCCAAGTGGTCACTTACAACCCAGAGATATGCAGTCATTAGATTAGGCAGACAGAAGAAGCCATAATACAGAGCAGGAACATAGCTTCCAACAATCAAGGCCACGATCCCTGTGTAGTCGAGCTTGTTTCCCCACTTCGCAACAGTATCGCTGTGATTCGACAGAGTGTGGAAAGTAGCACTCATTCCGAGACACACCACAGCGCCTCCGAAGAAACAAGCAAAAACGAGAACATCAGCGTTACTTGCGCTTGCATATCGAGGTCGAACAACCCGATCAACATAGACCGCACTGGCAAGAAAGACTATGGCGCCAATGAGATGAGTCCAGATGTTGACGGACTCGTTGTGGAGGTAGAAGAGGGAGCGGAAGGAATGTGCGTAGGAGCTTTGAGACCGACGATAGCCGGAAAGGATGAAAGCATTATCGCGACGCCAGGCAGGGAGGTCATCCCATAAAATAAGAAGAGAGTGCTCGACCTTTGATTCAAGATTCTTAGCGGCATTGATGAGGTTCTCTGTAGCTGAAGGTCTGCGATTACGGACTCCGTAAGGCTGATTGTCGGCCATGTTGAATGAAGCTATCTGGAGTTCAATTAAATGCAGCTAGAATCCAGCGATTTGGCATGCGATGATCAACAGCCAAGCTCTAGATTTGCGTCTTGCGCTTCCACTTTTATATAAATCGAGTTCCACTTGTCCGGTAGCAATGGAGTCATTTATTGTTGTGTTGTTGACTGGGATGATTTTGTTGGGACAAGCACATGAAAAGACACGCACCGAGGCTAAAACACTATACAGAAGATGGAACGCCTTTAGAAGGGTTGTAGAAGGCCCACTATAGTCGAGGGTCCTATTTTATGGTACGGCAAAAGTTATGATGAATCGATTTCTTGAATGGATGTTTGTTCACTGTTCGCAGAGTTTACTTCGGTGGAAATCAACAAGCGAGCTACACTAAAGTGGAGGAAATGCAACAATAGCATGGATCGTCGGGCAGCTTTACAATCACAATTACAGTCAAACCTTTGGGTCACGAATACGCAGGGAACTGAAGGTCAGTATTGGGTCAACATAGTATTCATTCCTCGTTAGCCATCGCGCGATATATCGTATCGTCAGTAGGCGTCAATGTCTAAAACGCCAAAAACACGCACGCTGGCTGTAGCGCCCACGCCATCTGAAGCCTCCACAACCCTCGTGGGCTCTGCTCGCTCGTCACTAGAAAGCAAACGAAGATGTTTATTTCTTTCCACTCTTCTTGATGCCCTGGCCACCAGTGTTGAGAGGGCCCTTGCCTCCAGCCTTAGCGGCCAACTCCTTGCGAGCCTTCTCGTCTATATCGCAGTTAGCGAGCCATGTCTAGGGTATTCGTGGTATTCGGAGTGTGCGTACCGGCGCGCTTCTTCTCGAGGTAGGCCATGTCGTCCTCGTCGAGGTCCTTCTGGGCCTTCTTGGCCTGCTTCAAGGGCTTGACCTTGCCGCCTGTAATGGAGGGGTTAGTTCTCTGTTTCTGTCAAAGTATAGCTTGTCGGAGGGTATTAACGAACCTTCTCTGTTAGCGCCACCCATTTTGATGTGTAAAAGTGAAAGAGAGTAGGTAGTTGTGTAGAAAGAAGGCAGAGATGCGGTTGTAGAAACAAAGGTTGTCGCGAGAAGGAAGAAAAGTTGCCTCCCGCTTATTATTCGCTTTAGGTTTGTCTTGTCGTCCAGGCCTTTCGCGCCACCCAACCCACTCAACCTGCAGCGGTGAGCCCACTTGGACCGCGGGGATAAGCTCGATAAGATGGATAAGGGTCTCTCGGGGCTTAGCTAAGCCGGAAACTGATCGGCTTTTCCACTTTTGTAACCTCCAACTTACAGTTTCGTTGTTACGTCAAAAGTCTGGAGACAGACGATAACATTTGAGCTTGCGACATCACGACCTGTTTAGGCTTCACAACACCTGCATCGATTCACGCACCTTCAATCCCATCACGTCTTCATCTTCATCTGGACTGCACTCCAGTTTCCCTTTATTGCTTCACTACAACAGTCAACAAACCTCACCATTGGCACTGAGCCTTTACGAGTCACTACTGATCCGGTTGGGCTCTTTTCCCATTGCACACTGCTCTCCCCAGTTCCCAGCGCTGACACTGTTTCTCTTCCCTTTATTTGAAGACCTAAGGATCCAATAAGTATCGTCGTCAACATGGCGTCGAGTTCGGACGAAGGCGAGATCGTCGAGAATTGCGCAGAAGATTTGAAGGCAACTTCACTGCAGCACACTGGAGGAAGCAGTGTTGACCGTCAAAACAGACAAAAAGATAGACATTCGACTCCGGATCACGACACGGCTTCTAGATACAGCAATAATTCACGACGAAGCATTTCGCCTCGTGGCTACAAGCGATCGCACGACGACAGAGGCAGAGATAGAGATTATTACAACTCCCGGTCCCGCGACCAAGACAATCGAAACTTTCGCCACAACTACGAGGATACTCGACGCGATGACACTCGCAGGCCTCGTGGTTACGATGACCTTGACCGACCTGCATCGCGCGGATCCAACTACAACCACGGGGGCCGCGATCGGAGCCGCGACCGAGACAACTACCGCGATGGAGACCGAGATCGGTATTCCAACAAACGACCTCGAAACAGGAGTCGCTCTCCTCAGAGATCCCGACGCGCAGAACGGGGTAGGTTCGATCGGTTTGTAAAAGAAGGCCAGTACGATCGTCGCGATGATGGGCCCAGAGGACTCAAGTACGATGATAGCTCGCGGGATGACGGTTCAATGTCCAAGAGGACGACAGTAGGAGAGGCTTCACGCGCCCAAGGACATGATGCTAAACCTGAACAAGGCCTTACCAACGGACATGGCCCCTCCAAGACTTCTCAGCAGTATGTCTATTAACACTCGTGGGAGAATTCAGCGTACTAACATAAAATAGACAGCAAGCAGCTCAGACAAAGCCCGAACGAAAGCCAGAACCTGAGCCCGAGCCTGATTACGAAGAGCCTGAGCCTATTGACGAAGAAGCTGAGATCGAACGACGCCGTAAGCGACGTGAGGAAATCCTTGCCAAGTCCAGTTCGGCAACTCCTCTCCTTCTTCATGCTGTTGGAGCTGCTGCCAGCAAAGCACGCGCATCGTCTCCTGCATCTACCGCACCCGACACCCCCATGAGAACGCAATCCGATATTGCCAGCCCTCGTACCCCTCGATCAGGTATGTCAAAATCTTCCGATGACCGAACTTTACTAACCAGGGGTGCAGACATCGCATCACCTCGCTCACCAGCATCGCATGTTGAAATGTCACCTGGAGGAATTAACCTCCTTGATGACAACCAACTGATGAATTCTCATGGAAAGGTTCAAGACTATGATGAAGATGGCCCTTCTGCAGCTGACTACGACCCCACTGGTGATATGAAAGAGGATGAACGGCGAGATGAACTTCGACATGGACACGTCGTCCTTCATGGTGAGCAGCACCCTATTGCAACCGAACAACAGCCGCAGGAAGAAGTGCAAGAGAAGTCTGCTGAAAATGCCGGCGGTGATGATGATGACGATGACTTCGACATGTTTGCCGATGATTTCGATGAAGAGAAGTACGCCACTAAGCCCGTCGAGCCTGTAGCACCTATTGAGGGCGACGGCAAAGCCCCTGATATTCCGGCTATTAAGGGAGGTATTCTTGAAGGAGACGACAAGGATGGCTACTACAAAATTCGAATCGGTGAAGTCTTGAACGGCCGATATCAGATCCAAGCAGCACTTGGAAGGGGTATGTTCTCGGGTGTGGCCCGCGCCATTGACATAACCACAAAGCAGATCGTTGCCATCAAGATGATGCGAAACAATGATGCGCTCAGAAAAGGAGGCTACACTGAGATTGCCATTCTAGAGAAGCTTAACGAAGCTGACCCTGAGGGCCGTAAACACATCATCAAGTTCGAACACTCTTTTGACTACAAGGGTCATTTGTGCATGGTATTCGAGAACTTGAGTATGAACTTGCGAGAAGTCCTCAAGAAGTTTGGTAACAATGTTGGCATCAACCTCGGAGCGACGCGAGCATATGCATACCAGATCTTTGTGGCTCTGGCACATATGCGAAAGTGCAGCATCATTCATGCTGATCTTAAGCCCGACAACATCTTGGTATGTATTCTCAATGGCAATGTCAAGACGAGTGCTGACTTGTACAGGTGAACGAGAGTCGTAACGTACTCAAGATTTGTGATTTAGGTACAGCCATCGACAAGACCGATGCAGCGACTGCGCATATGGATGTTACACCATACCTTGTCAGTCGATTCTACCGAGCACCAGAGATCATCTTGGGTATCCCTTACGATTACGCTGTCGACATGTGGTCCATCGGTTGCACCCTGTATGAGATGTACACGGGCAAGATCCTTTTTGCGGGAGACAGCAACAACCAGATGCTGAAGGCCATTATGGAGATCAGAGGAAGGTTGACACCAAAGTTGTTCAAGCGTGGCCAACTGTCGCCCATTCATTTCGATGACAAGGGTCAATTCGTCAGCGTTGAGCGAGACAAAGTTTTAAACAAGGTATGTTATGATTCCATTCACTCCCTCCACGTTTCTGTTATTTGTCATTGTTTTTTTGTTTTTTTCCCTCTCGTCATGCTCTGCTCCTTGCATGTGCCTTCAAGCGCCATATGGCCACACTTTCGGTGGCCTTCCACGCGATGTCTAAAACTATTTTTGCCATGATGGCTGAGGGCAGTTCCATGATGGGGGTTTGCAAGCGTAAGCGCCGAACTCCCTTGCAGATGGAAGCGCTCGGGATATGTGGGGACACATCACGATGAACGTCGCCCACATAGCGGTTCATAGATCAAAACATGAGGCATGTTGGATCTAAGACCCCCTTGCGGGGTTTCTCGGCCAAGGGATGGCTGTGGTGACATGGGATGAGGTGATGGAACGCCTCACGATCCTTTCGAGATTGGATCTGGTCGCATGACATGACCAGATTTGTCTCGGCAGATCGAACCCCCTCTCAGCATCAGCCACGATGACTTACATATCCCTTGCATGTGAGTCCAACGGCTGCTAAAGTTTGAGCAAGCGCTCAGCCCTTGTCAACAATCGCATTCGCATGGATTCCTTTTTTCTTTCCCCATTTAGAATTGTTGGTTATGAATCGACGACTAACAAACACCGCTTACAGACTACCGTCAAAACGATGGCTGTGGTGAAGCCAACGCGAGACTTGCGGACGAGACTCATGGCTGCGTCTACAGGCATGAATGATACGGAAGCGAGGGACCTGAACCATTTCATTGATCTTCTTGAGCATTGTCTTGCGCTCAACCCAGACAAAAGGATCACGCCGGCCGATGCACTGCGCCATCCCTTCTTCACATCGAAGGCGGGGCCTATACGTCGCTGAATAAGGTGCTGAGGTATTCGGATGATAGAAACATGACGCTATTTAGAAACAAAAGGCATGGGGGCCAGCCACCGAGGATTGGGAAAATAGATTTGGCTAGACAAGGTAAGGGAGGATTCTGGCTGGTTCAAAACATGTGGTTGTTTGATCCGTGTCTCTGAACGTGTCACCGCCGTTTGTCTGTCATGCCTTGCTGTGTCTCACCTTGTCTATTATGTCTCGCATACGGCCGAGCTATGGAAGTCTAGATTTCGGAGAAGCAGGCTAGAAGTTGCTGGAGTTTGGGAGTTGTCATGTTTTAGACGTGGGTTTCTGGAACAAAGGCCTACACTACAATGTTGTAATAGACTAAACTACACACTATGGAACCACTATTTGCGCGGATTGTTTGATGTTTGATCGCCGATGAGAGAGAGATGGAGTCGTCTTGTCCTTTCACATGCGAAGACGTGATCTCGTACTCGCAGTTTCCCGAGTCACTCAGCGCCCGGCTCGTACGGAGGAATCCGCTTGGCGCAGCTGGAATTGTGATGAGGCTCCCAGGCACGGATAGAGTGGCGATGCAGGCGTGGGCTTTTGCCCGCGTGAGCATATGTCAGACAATGCAAACGAACAACTGCCTAGACTAGCTCACAAAGCCCACTGTGCAAATTTTCTAGGCTGCTATGTATGTAACGAGTGAATTGTCATTATGATCATGTCATTTCAGCTGATGTTTGACAGTCTGGTGGATTAAGACCGAGATGGGGGCGTTGGCAATCAAGACTAAACGAGCACATGTCACGGTGCTCTGTTGGTGGATTGATTGCTATATTTTCTTGGCAGCTGATGTTGCACGGTGGTTGACATGTTTGTTGTAGATGATGGTCAGTGGTCTGGGAATACGGGCTGTTGTGCTGTGACAGTGGCTTTGTGTAAGTCGCTTGACTGGGAAGCAGAGCGGTTGGTCGGGATCAGGGAGACACTACGGGAAGGGTATTACTCGGGGAGTCCTTGTGTCAGGCATTTGACGTCAATGAGGTTGGGTGTACGAGAAGGATGAGTTGCTGGCAGTGCTACGGATTGGCAGGGCGAGCAAAGTTGTACAGTAATGTGACAAGTGTTTGATGATTGTTGTTGATCTTTGTGTGTTTACAGGTGGTGATTGTCACGATAGACATGAGGCTTTTGATGATCAAGACTTGCCTTGGTTCGGCACATTTCAAGTGTTGACGTCGATCGTCAAATGTTGCACTTTTCCATAGAGCGATACTAGCACTGTAACTTGTCGGTTCTGCCCGACGACACAAACCTTGCTGGTTGGCCGATCCGTATTGAACAACGTTATGCTGAGAAAATCAAAGGCTGTGAGAAGAGCGACCAACTCTTTTGCCCTGCATTATGATGTGCAGTCGTTCAGATTGCGATTGTACCGTACGCCCTGATCGCCGTGCTCTTACACATCTGTAACAGATCCTGCGACGGAGATTACGCCCAGGCCAATTACCGACAGTCGAAATTCCCACGAGTCAAGGATACGAAATCAGAAGTGGGTTCGCAGCCTCACTCGCTTCGGTTCGCTTCGCTTAGGATGGAGGGAAGGGGAAGAACGGTGACTCTTGGGACTTTGACAGGGGGCGGGAAGACGAAATGGGTCCTTCCTAGCCTCTGCTCTGCCCTGCCCTGCCCTTGCTTGAACCTATTCCAAACGGTGAGGGTAAGGTGAAGCAGCTGGGCCACAGGGCAGGGCAGGGCAAGACATTATGACGGACGGTGGCGAAAAGACCATTAAGTGTGTCGTCAGGATCGGCGTAGTAGTAGAGCAACCTTGCTTGGTTCGCTGAACTAACTACGGAGCAGCTTCCATGTGAAGGAAGGGGCTCTGCTTTGTCTTGGAGCTGTTTGGTCATTGCTGATGTTGAACGGGATTGGTGGTCTTGTCCTTATTGCCCTACACAGCTTCATCGACATCGAAGGATCCGTCCAGTCAGCGGCATCTGGTTTCTGACTCCTGAGTTGCGCTTGAGGGGGGATCATCATGACAAGGGACGACATTCCGAGATCTTCTGGTGCCATGCGACACGATGATGATGATGATGATACAGTCAATGCGATGTAATGATTATCATGTTTTTTGCGTATGTGTATGTGCGAGGGGTTCCCGATAGATCAGATGATGTCTTGGGGTACCTGATACTTGTATCAATTTGACTGTCGGCAAAGAAAGAAGCAATTACACGGAAGATACCATGTCAATCGCGAAGGTTCTTCAGATATCAGCTTCAATACAGGGTAGGATAACTGGGAGGTTCTCCGTCCGTGTCCTACCCCGGGTCCGCTCCGTAACGGCATCCCCACAGACACATGGCACGGGTCACGGATGACGACGGTACGGTACAGTATCAGGAGAGGACCGAAATATCTCGTGTCCGGACGTCTTCTCCTTTCTCGTGGCATCACCAATCCTCCAAGACCAAGACCTAGTCTGCAGTAGACTGTACTCTATCGAGATGGAGCAAACTTTCAGTTGTGTCCGTAGAGTCAAGCGAGAGTCAAAGTGACGTTTAGTTTAGTCTAGATTAGATCATTCCATCACACCAACTTCTTTCTTCAAAAGCTTTATCCAACTACATCCATTAGATCACATCGATCTCTGAGTTGGACCAAGAAACGGCGATGCAATTCAAAATCATGCACACAATGCGATGGAGACCTTTTGGGGCATCACAGCCATCCAGCCGCGGATGTCATCCCGTCCACCTTTTCAGCACTGCCAATCAAATACTTCCGACCCTCCCACAGTAGAGTAGAGCATGCGCCGTTGGAGGTTCGAGACCACACAATTGCTTTAAACTTTTAGCCAAGGCGACAAACGTTTACTTTCTCTTTATGGAAAGATCCTGGGCTGATCGGCCTCGAGTTACCGCGAGATGGTGGCAAAGAGAAACAAGCCAAACTGCGATTGATAGCGGCTGGATCAGATCTGGATGGTTGCTGTGTATACAGGACAGGTTAGACAGAGCGGGTTCCTTCTCGTGTGCCGTTTCTCTTTGAGAATAGAACAGAAAGAAACCCCGTGACGGCCCGTGTACGTTCAACAGCGTTGCATTTGTCCCTCCTCCCTTGCATACACACGCTACGTGGAGCAGCCCTTGCAGACATTCAACATTTGGCGGTGAATCTACAACGGAGAGTCTCAGTATCACTATCAGGCCATCTTCCAAACGTAACTGCCCTAGTGTAGTGATAGAGTTGGAGACGTTTAAGACGGTTTGTGTTTATCTCATGATGGTGCGTACAACTCCTAATGGTTGGTGCACAACTACTGCTTTATGAGAAGATAGGCTGTTGGTTATCTCCAAGAATAACTCGTCAATCAAGTTTCATCTTACATGTGACGCTCGCTGATTGACAAGATCGATCTGAAGATCGTTATCAGACCAGAAACAAGCCCAAGCTCGTTGTGTTTCCCTACAAGGACATGATTGAAACGCAAGGATATCTTAATCGGGTTAGAAACACAATTAATGGTCGAGATATCGCTCAAGACCAAACCAAGGTGTCATGCTGATACTACCACCGCCAGTTTAAACAACATCCGCATTCCCATGGCTCCGGGGAAGTGAGCCTGGCGGCAGTTGATGGTGTGCTATGGGTTGCTCCTCTCCAACAAAGCTTGTGTGTTTATTTCCCTTTGATCGTCTCCTGATCTACCTACCGCTCGAGGCTTGGTGGTTCGCAGCTGTACGACACGGTAGCTGACGTCTTAATAGATGCATAGCCATGACTCAGAGCTCGTTGTAGCTGCGCATAGCTCTCTCCTAAGTGAGTGCATGACCGGCAGTGCGAAGGGTAACTCCCTATTGGATCGATGTGGATTAATTGTCTGGGAAACCTTTTCCTTCGAACCTGCGCCGTTTCCTGAATTGCGAAGAGGATTGTCCTGATTTGCTGCTTGTTATTTTTGCAATCCACGATGGTCTTGGTCTCTGGCAAGTTCCAACGCTTAATGGTATCGCTTATGCATAAGAGCAGCTGATAATGGACTAGGATTCGACCGCTGGTGCATTGCCGTAGTAGGAGAACCGCTGGTCTATGGTCGAGTTTTCAGTAGAGCGAGCAGGTTTCGACCAGCAGTCCAAACACAAACCAGCCCATGCATAACATAGAGTACCGCACACCGAAACAGGGCCAGAACGTGCACCGTAAGTACTGTATCTGGTTTGCCGATGACCACGGCCGGAGGCGAAGAAGCTCGTCCCTCCTGGCAATCCTGATGCCAGCACGCTATGCTTCAGCTACAGCAGATAGTGTATGATCGACGCCCCGGACTCAATTTGAGTCTGGAGATTAACTTAAGTAGAACGCCGGACACTTGTTCCAATGGAAGGGCCAGCACATTGGCATCGGAGGAATCAGTGCTCACTGGCGTGAGATGGGTCGATTCTAGGGGGATTCCTTGTGACCAGGCGGGCAATTTTGCATGGCAGAGTCAAGCTTCAGGGATTAACAGAGCAAGCGGCCTCACTCTGTAGTCAAGTGGATCACAAGTTTCTGTTTCTTGTTAGTCAACGAGGGCGCGCGCAGAGGGAAACCAAGAGCACAGGGCAACAGACGGGGAATAAGGGACGACCGAGATCTCCAACATCATCTCGGTGCTAAGCCCTGAACGGTTTAGATGCGCCCGTGGT
Organism: Fusarium nelsonii; assembly: GCA_014898925.1. Lineage (NCBI taxonomy): Eukaryota > Fungi > Ascomycota > Sordariomycetes > Hypocreales > Nectriaceae > Fusarium > Fusarium nelsonii. Next base: position 105,616 of record JAAVUC010000348.1, read on the forward strand.
TTTGGACTTGCGTCTTCGATAGTTAATTGGTAATCACGGTGAAGCGTCCTTTTTCGAACTGCCAGACCGCTTCTCTTGGTCTGTGAAAGGGCCCGTTCCTCATTGACCCCGTCTTGAATTGACAACTGTTAACTTAGCCGTGGGACAGTAACAGCCTACCTAGCCAGTGTCTTGTCTTCCGATCTACAGGGGAGAGAGGGACCACCGAACAACACTCATTCAACTGAGTGGAATACCGGGGTCCCTTGAAGGAATTCTAACTGTCATATCGACATGGAATAGGGTAACCGAGACAGTTGTTGGATATCCGGAGTTACAGTATCAATGACCGCTTCACCTGAACTTCCATCAAGGAATTTCCACTCAGATGCATAGAGAAACATATTCGAGGAGGCAACATCACACGATAATGGTTCGTGGCTGGAACAAATATGTCGAGGTTGAAAGCAAGTGATCAAGATCTCACACAGACAGGGCATGCCGAATTCCTCACTCATCTGTCAAAGCTTTCAGATCCGGGGGCTTGAGGGAGGTACAATAACTGTACGATACCCGTACACGTTCGATGACAGGAACCATTCTGGGTCTGTCACGTTCGCATTCACACCGTAAACCCGTTATCAGTAAAAAGTGAGAACCATGCATGCATCCATCACAACACAACACATACAACATGACAAAGATCACAGGCGTTTGATAGAAGGTAGGTAGTGGGGCACATTCCCTTGGCCGTGTACAGCACCTCATTGGACGCCTCTTTTGCAAACCGTTTCCCACAGTCAGCCTCACTGTCCCGTCGTGGCCTGTTCCAAAGGCCTAAAGGGGTCTCTTGACAGAAGAGCAAAGTCCTACCGGACAGGGATACAGGCACACAGCACACAGTCTGCCTGCATCTCACCGCGACCTGGGACCACCGGGTGGTACTTGATGCACCCGGGCAAGGTTGCGCACAGGTTACATTACATTACATTTTACAGAAAGTCGACGCTGCATCTGTCTGCTTCGAGTAATACTGCGTATTCCAGGGTCTGGGTCTGTGCCAGTAGCGGGAGCAGTCTGCAAACAAAAACCTGCCAGCACGGTTGAGGCCCGTTCGAGGGTATGCCGTTAGACGGATACGTGCAGAGGCAGCCAAATGGATAACTGATGAAATGAGTGACTGAGAGAAAGTGGAAGGCCTCGCTTCAGTTTTCAGACTCAGACAAAACAAGGGCAGCACGTTGCATTACTGGATTGAGCTGGACTTGGACTGTAGCCTCATGTTGCTGCTGTTCCTTCATTCTCCATACAAACATCGCTTATGGGTGAAACACCATGTTGCTTCGCTGAGTTGGTTGATCAGGACCGGAATAAGCAAATCCCATCGTCTCCCATATCAGCCTTGTCGAAATGTGATGAGCGTGACATGATATCTCGATATTTGATACATTCTCTTGTTGCACCAATCAAAGCTCAAGGGTGGCCAGGTACTTGTGAGACTTTCAGAGTTGAAAGTTCAACCATGGCTCAACAAAGAATGTCGATCCTATCGCGGGGCTGCACAAAACAGTGAAAAGCAAAGTTAGGAGGCTGGCATAAACTTATGCAGCGCTTAGCCGCTCTAGCCTCAAGACGTGTGATGCATCGATGCATGGTTCCTTCCCCAATGTAGGAAGCTTTACTGGCTGGCGGGAAGTAGCGATCCCCATTAGTGGAAGGATCATCACAGTCCAGCACCTGCAACAGTGGTGCCAGTTCACACTTTCCTTCACATTTCAGCCCCCTTTCCATAACACAATACAACCTGAGGCATGTATGCTGCCAAACACAGACTCAGACTCAGATTCAGAGAGAGCAAAGAGGGTCTTGGGTCTTCTGTCTCCATGACTTCATGCATTCCATTTTGTGCAAACACGTCGTCAAGCGCCACAAACGCCCACTCTATTCTGCACTTGAGGTCCACGAGCCAATCGCTTGCTGCACGGCCGATTTTCTGTTTTGTTCGTCGTGTTCGAGGACGAAGGTTTGCTGTTTCGTTCCAGTTGTTTCTCCTGAAGCAGGTCCGGTGAAAGGTAAAATGCCATGTCTATACGGGAAATGCGGCTTGGCTCAAACTCTGTGCAGTCAAAATAACTAACCCATCATAAATTACAGTTGAGTTATGTAACAAGCGGCATGACACAACGCTGCGCAGTACAGTGCATACGATAGAAAAGTCGGCTTCCGTCGTCCCCGCCCTACGCCGCGCCGGCCGGTGATTGCAAGAGACGGAGCATGGCATGGGAGGCAAAGCTACGCTACGCTACGGCGGCATTGTGCTGAAAAAACCAAACTGTGATTCATCACGGGGGCGGTTGATTATGACGATTCGCCCGACGGGTGGAGAGGAACCAGTCAAGTTACAGAGAGGACACGCAGCACAAAGATGACTACGGCACAGTGCACTCTAGGGGTGTCAGCAGAACACGCAGCAACACACAGAGCACCGCCCTGAATGCTAGAGATCTGCCACCGGACGCCTGTGACTGGTCGAGGACAGGTGGTCGACCAGTGGGCCGATGGATGGCGTTAGTGCTGAGACTTGAGACTCAGACTCAGACTGCGAGCGACAAGCAAAAGAGATGGTGGGGCCACGCAGAACCTGAGAGGACCGTCGTGTGTCGTGGCCTAGAGGCAGTGACACAGAGGACCACTTTATTCAACTATCTCACGGATCCTTGTCTTTTCGTATATTGCTCAGCGTCACCAAACAAAGCCAAACCTTTCCTTGTGAAGCTAGCCGACGCCTCCAGCCAAGACGCCCCCCTCCCTTGGGCTCTACGCCTAGACAAGAATAGAGCATTAACGCACAACGAGGCCAAGACAAGGCCCCCCATGTCATTAATCTCTCCAATAGACAAGGGTCTGATGAGGTGGTGGGTCTCAATCCACGCAATCCCAAGTCCGAGGCGTGAGGTTTGAACCGGTACGTACTTTCGACTTGGGTGTGTCTCGCTCTGCGCTCGTCCGCCTTGTCCTTCGCTAGAGACTGCTTAACTTATCTACTGCCTCTGCCCATCTTTAAGCTGGACCGGATCTAGTTTGAAGAACCTCTATCACCACTTTCACGACACTCCTTCGGGCACTTTCTTCCACCTTCGCAGACGTGACCTTCAGGTCTCCTCTTGTCGACTACGGTACACTCACAATCTTCATCGACAATCCCCGGAAGGCCGACAACTCAATTCCTAACCACCATCTACTCGACCCGTTGATTCGGCCGTCGGGACCTCAAATACAACCACTCAACTACAACCTAGGAACTTTTTTTTATTCACGACCCGTTTGGACTGGACTTTGGATCAGGATCCCTTTTCTGGCCGTAGGAAAATACCTTTACAAGTGTTTTCTTCTCTTTTCCTTTTCTGTCTGCCGTGCCATTTTGGATTATCTTCCCAGCCCTAGGATCTACTTCAACCCATATACCCATTTCTAGGACTTTGTTAGATACAACCAGATAACATGCAGCAACATGCCATTTTCGGTTACCAAACCCCTCCGCCCTCTCCAGGATTCGATCATCCCAAGGTCACGGTTCAACAGCCCTTCGCTGCCCCTCGACACTACCAGGCCCGATGTATTCCTCTCGCTCCAGAGGCCAGGCTAGGCCGCGTGCTTGAGGGCACTCTCCAGTTGACTGATATCCTTGGAACCGGCGCCTACGGCGTCGTCTACCTGGCTGTCGACCTTAAGACCGGAGGTAAATACGCTGTCAAGTGCTTAAGCAAGTTCAATCCCGATGGAACCCCTTTGGAACAAAGACAGTTTGCCTACCAACAACGCGAGATCCGTCTTCACTGGAAGGCATCGGAACACTCAAACGTGGTCCAGATGCTTAAGATTGTGAATGATCCTGACTGCATCTATGTCATTCTTGAATACTGCCCTGAGGGCGATCTGTTCTTGAATATCACTGAGCGTGGTCAGTATGTTGGTAAGGATGAACTATCAAGGAATATCTTTCTCCAAATTCTGGATGCTGTTGAACACTGCCACAACCTTGGAATTTACCACCGGGACCTCAAGCCAGAGAACATCCTGGTTACAGACCACGGAGACACTGTTAAGCTGGCTGACTTTGGCCTCGCCACTTCTGATGATCGATCCGAGGATTACGGATGCGGTTCAACCTTCTACATGAGTCCAGGTACATATTACCTTCCCCCTTCTTTCCTTCGCAACCCCTTCTTGATATGATATGATTACCATGGACATACAACTAACATATTTTCTTTTTCCTCTTCTCAGAATGCCTGGACCCCTCTGCTAGGAAGCCCTACTATCTATGCGCCCCCAATGATGTCTGGAGCCTTGGTGTTATTCTCGTCAACCTCACCTGCGGACGCAACCCATGGAAGCAAGCTTCTTTCCAGGACTCTACTTACCGTGCCTATGCTGGATCCAAGGACTTCCTGAAGACCATCCTCCCCTTGTCGGATGAACTGAACGACATTCTGGGACGAATCTTCGAACCTATTCCTGAGCAGCGGATCACTCTTTCTGAGCTCCGAACTAAGATCATGGCCTGCTCCATGTTTACTGTGCCGCCCATGTCAACTGTACTGACACCTCCGGCCTCACCAAACCACATTACCGAATACGTTTCTTCTGAGGATGCCATCATCGACGACTACGATTATGACTCGCCTTTGTCGCCTGCCTCCTCGGACGATGAGGGTTCGCTCACATCAAGCGACTCTACCATTGATGACCTGGACGACGAATTTGAACAGGAACGACAGATGCCCCAGACTCCCCCCGAGTTTGCACCACATACGTTCGACCCTGAGGAGCTCAAGGAACACCAACTCATCTACCACAGCCAGGAATTCGTCCCCCAGAAGTACTCTGGACCTGTCCCCGTGCCAGTGGCCGTTCCCCCTCAACCTATGCTTTGCCAACAGGTCCCTATGCCAGTCCAGGCTCAGGTTCCTGTTCAAGCTCCTTGTCAACCCAAATCATACTTCCCTATCTGGGATATGGTTAAATACGTTCAACAGGTGCCGATGCTTCAGCACCATGTACCCTTCCACCAACAGGTCCCCTTTATGCCCACGTTTCAAGGCTGTTATTAAGCATAGAGACTCATGTCCCTTGCTTTCGACATAACAGCCGTACCCATCACCACCACGACCTTACCTGGATGAGATACTACCAAGGCCACAAACCCACAGGCCAAGGATACTGTTTATTCTTCCATTACTACCTTGGACATTACTCGACATTTTTAATAGCGACCCTTGGTCCTACATATCCACTACCGGGGGAACAAACCACTACTGGAACCCAACCTAAAAAGCCGTGCAAGGATACGCCTACCAAAAATATTTTACGACCCATGAATGACAGTCCGGGATTGTTTCTTTTCGGCCTTGTATTCCACCTTTGGAGCAGCGTTTCCGGTTTTTATTTTATTATTTTTTCCTTTGTCACAAAACTTTCTTTTCCACTTACAAAATACCTATTTAAAAAGCGAGGAGTTGTGTCTTTTCGAATCTTATGAGGATGGGCAAGATATCAGTTGTAGAAGCATGATGTTTGGCGCATCGAGACTTTTATAGGAGGCACTTTTTGTTTTTTCTACAAAGACAGAATACTTGGAAGATGGAGTTGTCCGATTCCTGATTTTGTCCTTTTTCTATCAGTCAAGACTGGCCCACCATTGGAACCCGGATATACCAGAGGATAACGAACATTTGTCTTTTACTCCTCGTTTTTGTTTACTGCTATTACTGTCTCGGAAAGGCGCTGTCTTTTTCTGATAGAAGCGAGAAGAATGGCCATGGCTTGCACTTGAACTGGATCAAAGATACCTCTTTCTACTTTTTTATCATGACGGGTCGGATGGAGGAGTCACTTTTTTTTCCAGCGTGGAGGAAAAGAGAAGAGACAAGAAGTCAATAGGGATTTGACTCTTGCTCAAAGATTAGAGAAGAAGATATGGCTCAATAGCCACAGCGCATGAAGCATAGCTTTACATAGCGCACATACGTTTACTGAGGGAAGACGGCACCTTGCACAAAAAGATGCATCTGCCGATCATCCAATGAATGAAAGACCAACCTTTTGAGATACCTCAACTCATGCTATACTACTTTTGTGTGTTTAACTTGCTATGTGACTGATTCTATGAGACAGTGCTTTCGTGATGGCTTCAGTGCCGGCTCCTTGTCATTAACTTGTTGTGACAGCTCAAGAGGCCAGGGCCCAGCTAGCCAGTTTCCAAGACTAGCTCTGAGCTACCGCACACGCTACCTGCGGCGCTCCCGTCTCTACCTGCAGGACAGCGCATTTGAACCGAAGCATTCAGAGCCAGCTTGACGATGCAGATTATCACTTTAGCAGCCCTTGTTTCTTGACATCGGATTGGCCAGATGCTGCATGCTTGTGCATCGTGGGGCGGGCGTTACAATCAACGCTTGTGAGCAAAAAGAAAAGAAAAAGGAAAAAAACAAGGCGAGAACGTGGCGGCCAATAAGCAGGGGTAGTCTGGTTAGGGCGAACGGCATTGCGTTGGAGGAGTTCTGGAATGGCTGTGTGGAGATGAAGACGGCGAATCATGTATCAGAAATGGAACAAGAAGAAAAAGGTGAGGCGGGCTTTGGGAGGGTAGCGTGATATGTCCGAGACGATTATTGGGGCGATGGATTCTTGGGCAATTTTACAACTTGACTTCGGAGGATTTGACGGCTCACACTCACCATTTTTGGATGGTGGTGGTGGTGAGGAGATGATGGAAGCGAAGCTATTCAAGGAAACATGTTGGGTGAAGGAAGGTGTCGGCGGTCGACTTGGCTTCTGTTGGATGGGTCATCTATCAGTTTGTGAGACTGGTTCAAGCAGGCTTTGGGCTGACGCGGAACTTGGTAACTTGTTACTATTGTACATGCATGCATACATACAGTAGTTACTGTAAGTGACTGGTCAGGCAAAACTGCCGACTCGACTTGAACCTGACTCTTGCCTGACTCTGACTCTAAACTACAACGAGCCAAGGTGAGACAATCGGGCACGAGTATGGAACCATACATAGGCTACTGTAGTGCTATGGTATTTACTCTCTACTCTACGAACTGATACGAGGGAATAGTCCGCCCGCAGAATCAATAGTCTGTTTGAGTAACTTGTTTACATCATGGCCCTCACCGTTGATATAACCTAATCGAAACCACTTACTTGTATAGACAACACGTAGAGGAATGTCTCGGGCACCCATGTTTCGAGTATATTAAAGTGCTCAGACTTTCTGCTCCATCGTCTCGTGGCATCCATCCTCATTCAGTAAGCAATAATCTCCGAAAGCAGTTGAGCATGGCCCCCAGGAATGTTTAATTGTCGTTACGGTGCCTATTATCCGACCAGGGCAGGGGGTGAGAACAGGTTGGGTTGGGCTGAGCTGTCAAAAAGGAAGAGAGAAACGGAATAGAGTCATAACGGACGGGCCACTTGGTGCGCATTCCTCACTCATTTTCAAACTGCCTGCATGTCAAAAAAAGAGAGATGTGATATTATGATGTGATACATGTACTGTAACTTTCTTTTTCCCATGGTCAAGAAGCGCAATTTTAAGCCCCCCATCTCATTCCCGAGTGATTGTTTCCGGGGGGCAGGCAAGGCAAGAAACTCTAAGCCACGATGTCTCTCGCTTTTCTCGCTTAATACAGGGTTTGCAGTTCAGTCTAAAAAGTCTAATTTCGGTGTCTTGTCCCTCAATGGATTCGAGGAAGGGGGCACTTTTTTTACTTGGCAGGACTAACAATGGACAAGTTGTCGATCATGGTTCGGGCGGGGAGTGGGCGTGTGGCATAGCATAGCTAATCTAGTGAGAGGCCCGTGATGTGACGGAGACTTTTAATAGAGAAGCGAGAAACTTAGTTACAGTGGTAGATGGGCTAACTACCTTAACAAATCGATGGGTTCGGGGAGGAAGATAGAGGGACTGGAATGTTGACGAAGCGTGGCCTGCACGCAGTTTGCGCATTGGCAAGTATCACATCAAGCCAGAGCTGAACTTTGCAAAGATGACTGTGCCTAGCCCAAGACCGGTCGCCCTATGTGACTTTGGACTCGGCTCTGAGGATGTTAGTTCTCGAGCTGGTTGGTTTTGATGATGATGAAGGATCGTCCAACTCATGATTTACAGGTGACTAAAGGCCATTCAGTAGAGCAACCAACACAGCTCAAACCAACCAACCCCCTGGAGACATATCGGCTCTCGTATTATCGCCAAACTCGGCAAGCTCATCATTTGAGTTGATTATTGTCCAGGTTGGTAACGTACGAGGACGTTCAATCAGGGACCTCAATACGCACAAGCATAACTCCTGCGTCAGTCATCTACGGAACCAGGTACGATACAACTCAAAGTCACAATGCCAAGAGGTCATCTGGAATACTGTAATCAGCTTTGACTTTGATACTCGGTCCGAAGTCTTCGTAACTGTAGATCTGTGGCTACAGCCTTCCTTCGGATGGCCCCGAATATCGTCAACTTCATGATGCCCACGGACCTGTCCTGTCTATCAACATCAGCCCGAAAAGGCTAACCTTGCTGCCTTCCCATCCCCCGTGCATCATCGTAATCCATATCTACGGATATTTCGGGCTTCAAGAACGCCCCCCTTTAAGCCCAGTAGGCACGGCACGAATCCGAACTCAGCCTCTAAGTTTAGTGATTAACGAACAGCTATCGTCATTTGTTTCGCTTCAGCTCTGTGATATGCTGTACGACTCATGACATGTAAGCGAGTGGAACCAAGAACCTGTTCTCGGCCCTTGACGCTGGCTTCAATCGCAATTGCCGTGAACCTCCATGATGGTTGGCAGATTAGTGAGTTAGTAAGCTTGCTGCCAAAGTAGTAGTTCATCCTGTTAGGCATCCTCTCTTTGCGGTCCGAAACTCTGTTTGCTCGATAGTTTCCCAATGGTGGGGATATCGATGTGTCACGTTTCAGTCGTCCACGAGTCAAGCCCCAGCCCAGTCCAAAGTCAGAACCAGGGATCGTCATTATAGCTCATAACAGATTGCACTTTGAGTTTCGAGGCTGTGCTGTTCTTGTTGGTGGTTTACAAAAGAGCTGAAAAACAAAAAGCAGAGAGGGTTTCTGACTAAAAAGGCTTGGACCATGTTGGCTCCTCTATCGTGCCATAAACTCTTAATGCGACAGCGTTACATGGTGGTATCCGTCGTTTCAGTCGAGACGAATAACTGCTTTGTTCAATGCCATTTTGGTCCTTCGGGGAAAGGGAGATTGGATCGGGCTTGAAGAGGGATGCTTAGCGATGACAGGATTCTTAGAGTTTGTGGTGTTGCGCGTTGTAACCTTTCGGGCTCTCGGTAACTCTGTGTAGACCGCGGCTGGAGTGGTCTTTACTTGAGCTTCTGAACTCTTTTACTCCAACTGAAACAGTACGGACAATCCTTTTTAATCTGAGGCTTGTGATATGGTGTTATTGCCAAGTGAGTGGTGGTTGGAAATATTGTAAGTGGTCGTAGGTGGCTGGTCCGCATGATGTCGAGGCTTGAGGATATGGTAATGTTGGCTGGGAAACTACTATCGTCTCCCAAAGCCGATTTTACTACGCATGAGCCTATCGTCAAACAGAAGTGCTTACGCTCAGGAGTAAAGTTTGGTGGTGACATCTTTGAGGAGGGAACTATGCTCCCGAGTGACACTCTTCAGGCAGACGCGCAAATGTTATGACTATTGCCTAGCTATTCAATGAACGATAATAATAGAGCTAGCAGAATCGTCTAGGCTTTGGGTTTATTGGATGTGAAGCTTTGAGCTGTTCAGCTGGCTGACGATAGCCAGCCGTTCTCGCATCATTATTGCGACAAATGGATGCGAGGTTCCTCTCAAGCAACTCAACTCTGACAAGGCTTATGAAAGATTGAATTACATAACTGCCCGATCCTATTAGACTTTCCAAGCGAGGGCATATGATCTAATTTCGGAGTTGAGTTGTTCAACGCCCGTCTTAGGATGTCCTGGGCTGTGCCTCTCACTGAGGCAACAATGAGGCAACTCATTGAGGCCAAACAACCACCAAGTGAGCCGTATACTCATACTTGAGGATTAATTTGTGTGTATCTATAGTTGTAGGCTACTAATATATGTGTTTTGAAGCGCGATCGTTCAACTGCTGCAGAGTGTCAGGCTCGTCTCACAATTCATGTCTATAACACTCGTGCCATGAGATCATGTCGTCACAGCTACTCATTCACTTTCAACAATTCAGTTACTCGGTCAGGTATAACAGTCATACTAATGTAACAGTGATTATAACTGTCCATTCTGCTTGTCGCTGTATGATCGAGTTCACTCATCAACACCTTCGACCCAATAAGGGGCGGGCTTGTGCAGACGGTCTTCTAAATATTACAGTTCTAGTATTATATCTCATATAGAATCAGAGTCCTGTATGCGCATGCCGCTGTCTTGATATGCATTATGAACATAAGAGCATATCCATCATAAAGTGGTGTTGCATAAGTGCGTCCCCTGGGGCATTTGGGAAAAGAAGTGAAAGAACAGGTCAGAATACAATTAATATTCTACCAAATACACCAGAAATATCGTCAATCTTACTTATAGTCAAGTCGGATATGTGTTATATGCTAAACCTGTTTGTCAAAAGTGACATGCCTCCTTCTTTTCGCCATTTTGAAGGTTGCAAACTTACACGTCAACTCCTTATTCTCACCCGACATGAATACATCATCAACCAATTTGGACTATTTGTTTTATAGACTTTCAACAGATGCCAAAGTCTTCTGATTTTCTTAATAATTTTAATCATAAACTTTGACCTCACAGACAGGTCAAAACTCTTAATATTTATACTAATTTATATAAACACAAAACTTGGAGGATATGACAAGACTTAACCTATGGTATCACCTCGTGATCTTCTTCCGACTTCTTGAATGCGTCTTGCAGGGGAATCTCTGAAAGAGATACGACCTTTGTCTTCTTGACAAACTTCCAGATCAAGTACGCTGCAGTGACGAGAGGGATATCCCTGTGCATGCAGCTGTTAGCAACAGGCTTAGTCCTTATCTGTGGGAACACTTACAAGTAGGAAGATACAAAGCCGACGGGATCCCAGTTACCCTTGGTGAAGACTCTGAAGCCGCTGGTGAACAGGATAAGTATCGTCATGAACAATCCCGCACATGACGAGTAGACTACTAACGTTAGCGGGGGCCATGTAGCTTGCTAAATTTACTTACAAGTCCAGGAGTTGTGCCAGGGCAGTCTTTCAATTGGGATGCCTTGTTTCTTCATGGCGAGCCGCAGTCTAATATGATTGAACAAGATTGATGCCCATGAAATCAGAACTCCCGCAGCAGTCAAGTCAACCAACCACCAGAATACCGTCATGGCTCCGTTGGACAAGCTCATGAAGCTCAAGAACATGAAGCAGGTGAAGAATAGAACACAGACGTAAGGAACACCCCACGATGTCGTTCTGAGAAAGATCTGGGGCGCCTGTTTCTTAAGAGCCAGGCCATACAGGACACGGGTGCCGGCCAGAAGACTCTGGTTTGAAGCTGACCATGCAGACGTGATGACAACAGCGTTGACCACAGAGGGTATTGCGCGAATGCCAGCTGCAGAAGCTGCGATGACAAACGGACTTTGACCTGCAGATCCAGACTGGTCGTTGAGTCTCTTATCGTCGCTCCTGACCAACATACCGACAATAAGGATAGCGAGAATGTAGAAGACGAGGATTCGGATAAAGACATTCTTGCAAGCCTTGGGAATTGCTCGCTGGGGGTTCCGCGTCTCGGCAGCTGCCATGGCGATAGATTCTACTCCTGCAAAGGAGAAGACAGCGCTCGTCATGACAGACCAATATCCGAGGAACTTGCCCCAGTTACCACTCGCGATATACTCAACGAAAGGTCCAGGGTTCTTCCAATACCTGAAACCAATGCGCTCCGTTCCCGGAATGCCGCCCAAGTTGATGACCAAACCTAGGATGATGAGGAAGACCACCAGTAGGATCTTGAGAAGGGCAAACCAGAACTCAACCTCTCCAAAGACTCGTACGAAACAGAGACCGACAACCGTTGTCAGAACGATAAAGATGACGATCCATACTGTTGGGTTGATATCGGTCCAGAACTCGAATAGGACGCAAATGGCCGTGATCTCAGACGGGATCGAGAGCACATTTCCGTAGACCAGATTCCATCCGATTGCGAAACCCCAAGCTGGATCGACGAGAAATTCAGCATGTCGCACGAAAGCTCCTGTGACCGGTAACAGCGCAGCAACTTCTCCCAGCGCGAATTGTACGGCGCAGACCACAAGGCCAATAGTCGCATATCCAAGCAGCGCACCAAGAGGACCGCCTGTTTGAACAGACTGGCCCAGACCAAGAAAAAGACCCGTTCCAATGGCGCCGGCAATACCAAGCATTGATAGATGCCTCTCGTGCAAGCCGCGCTGAAGCTTCTCCTCCTCTGTGGCTGTGACGAGATCTCCATCGTGGTTCCCTTGTAGCACCGCCGTCTCAACATCCGTAGTGGTAGCCGGCGTGGGCTTGACGCCAGCAAGAATGTCGGCACTCATCTTTGACGCCTCCGATCTGACAAGATTTGCGATTTAAAATCTGCTAGAGCAGATCCCGATCATTCAGGGAGAGTGAAGAGTCGACGCGCTGATAAACGCGCAGATCTAAAAAGTCTTGCTCTTATCAACGCCATCCTCTAAGCCGATTGTGCAATTTTGGCCAGGGAAACGAGACCGGGGTTCAGCCACGGATACCGGCAGCTTTTTTCTTCAATCGTAAATCGCTCGCGGATGTAGTTTCTCTTTTGATACTTGGCGTGGTTGATGGAGTGGGTTTGGACTCCATTTAAAGGAATTGGTAAAAGTCTAATTTGTTCTAGGTGGTGATGGTGATCTTTCTATCGTGGCTTTCTGGTTACCCTATACCTTTTGTCGCGACTGCTTTTGGATCTCAAGATGATAGTAAAAGAGCGAGAATCATCCAATCTTTGTCATAGAACTGCATGGAGACGTATTGAATCAGATCTGTGGGTGCTCCAGCAAGCAAAATTACAAAAGTACAGCTTTATGCCTGGCATTCGAAGACGATCATACCTGAGTGTCTACTTCCGCGCAGAAAACAACGTGAGATTCATGAGACAAACTTACAAGTTTCCGTTCACTTTGACTATGATGCCGTTGACGCATTTAATATGTTGAGGATTGTAGTCACACTTGATGACAACACCGAACGCGGCGATCGCAGAACTACTTGAGAAGCGCTCAACTATTGGTCCATGGGAACATGGAAGACTTAAGCTCTATTTATAATACTGTAGAGGAATTCTAACCACAAGTAGCAAGTCCCTATCACATGAGGAAATAGTTCAATGGTGTTATTGAGTGTAAGTCAAGACAGCCATGCCAAGCTGCTCCCAATAACCTACTCTCTTTGATCCCACCACAGATTTCCAACTGGCTTTACTGCGAATCCGGATATGCGGCCTTCGGGTTGGCCAAAAGTTCCAGCGCTTCAACAACCTCAAACGCAGAGAGGTCAGGTTTGCATGTGGTGTTGACCTCAGGCAACAATCCGCTGTTGAAGTACCTGGCCACAATCTTCTCAATGCAGCTGGAAGGATGAGACATGAATGAATGCTGTAAGATTATCAGTATGTTTGTAGGCTAATTATAACAAGAGACTTACGCCGACGCCTTCGTGAACAACGACCCGACTTCCTGGAAACCTGGTAGAAACCTCCCAAGCCGAAATTAAGGGAGTAACCGGATCGTAAATACCGTTGACGATAAGAACTGGGTGATTCGTTTTGATTCGAAGAAGGCTATTGAGATTGACTTGTTCAGCCGCTCGAAACTTCCACCGAGCACATTGGAATCTGCCCAATGCTACTGTGTCGTCAAAAGGACCTTGGTTTAATTGCGCCTGGTAGAAGGAGAAGAGATCATCAGGAGAGTCAGCACGGAAAGACGAGTCGCCACATGCAATCATGGAGAATGCTGATCTATCCCTCGAATTTGTCCTATTGTCGATGGGCAGGAAAGCAGCAGTCTCATTGCCCTCCAGAGCACCCTTCAGTCTTGATACCAACTCAGGGTAACGGGTAACAGAATATAGATGAGCGAAGACGAGTCTTTCGAACCGGTACTCTTTCGAGCTTTCTTTCCCTGTTGCGTTACTGAGAATATCATCTACATGATATAGCCTCTGTAGCTCATTGTACGCATCGACGAGACTGTTTATCGTAGAATAGTTGCTTGCTAGTGAGCAGGACTGCGGTCCAACCGCAACACAATTACTGAAGAAATGCAGAATGGTCTTCTTAGTATCTTTGGTGCTGCTCTTCCATGTGCCAGCGAAGTGTTCATCTGCAAGAAGATTACCATCGAGAAGCATGCGGCCTACACGTTCAGGAAACATGGCCGCTAGAACTTGACCTAAGATAGTGCCATACGAGACTCCCCAGTAGTTGATCTTACTGCCTTGTCCCAAAGCATCGGCGATTCTGACAATATCTCTGGCGACAAATGGAGTGCCGTAAAAGCGCCCAGTATCTGCGTTATCTTTATAGCAGGCGTCGGCGAGTTCACCTGCATCCTGCCAAGCCTCATTCTTGATGCTTTTCCAGTCAGCACCATTATCTATATCGATGTCACCCTCCAGCTTTTTCGCAGGTGATGGGGCAGTAAGAGGTCTGTCGAAGAGACCGTCGCAGGAGGTGTTTAACGTCCGACCAGCTCCACTAGCTTTGCGTGAGTGACTTCACCTAAGGTCTCCAAGGAGGACCGCTTACCGTGGATCGAAACCGATGATATCGTAGTGCCCACCAATAATTTTCCCGAGCACGCCCCCCCTTAAGATGACATGAGAGACACCAGAACCACCTGGTCCGCCTGGGTTAAAGATCACACTGCCTTTATATGGATGTCTGCTGGCATTCACCCTTACCAAGTCGAGCAGAAGAGGTGGAGAGCTGTTTTCGTTAGTGTAGTCAAGGGGCACCGGGACTCTGGCACAATCGAATGAGTGTTGTAATTTGTTCAACGATTCATCGTCGAAGTCTCGATCGCACCGCGTCCAATAGATGGCTGGAGGTCTCGAATCGTGGGTGATCAGCGTCGCAGGCCAAGCACCCCAGATTAAGATCGCAGCTTGCACTGACTGCAGAAGTAAGTAACAGGAAATGACGTCTTGCGACCTCATGGTAGAAAAGATAATGATACGATCGTACAGATGTTGATGCTTTGGACAAAGGATGATGTTCTGAGTGAGAATCGATGCTTGGTGGAGACTTTACGAAGACCGAGTCTTGAGTCAAGGTGTATACACACTTGAGAAACAGTCTCAGCTCTAGAAAACACTGGACATGAGAACAGAAACGGAAAGTGCCAACCATGAGGCCGATACATTAGAGTTCCCAAGTGGGCAAGAACCACGAGCGTGTCTCCTTCCTGGAAATAGGATTGCGAATTCGCGAAGTGAGCCTGGTCTAGAAACTTTCTTTTTGAGCCTTTATATTACAAGCAATTCGTTTGCTCTACTTATCCTCTATTGTGAAGTGAACCCGCCATTCTATGGTGCTTCGTGAACATTTGCCGACTCGCTTGATAACTCTGGCTTTACAAACGCTTGGCTTGCTGGCGACGACGAAAGTTGGTAGCTGGACTCATATACGCCCTGCTGCTGTCCTTGAATCGATTGCTGTTGGGCGGTATGTTCGCTGGTTTGTTGATAAACCACCTCGCCTTTGCCTTTTCGTGATCGCTTCCAGAGGAAAAAGCCAAGGCCCGCAAGCAATAGTGCACCAGCGATTGCCCCGACGGCGATTCCTGCACCAGCTCCCGCAGAAAGACCACCCGATTCTGTATAGTGAAACTCTGTACCGCTGTTGTAGACCTTGTCCTCGTCGCCTGCAGTGACGTTGAACATTTGAGAGATGGCCAGAGGGTCCTCGCCCTTTATATCCGAGCTATTGAACAACTGGAACCAGAAGACACCATCGTCGATTTCATACTCGGATTTTTGAAAGCCGTTTCGAGCCGTATAGTCTGCTACCCAATGACTACTCCTGTCGGTAGTATTATCTGGAGATTTTGATTAGGTACGTTCTCAGAGGTGTGGTTAGAAGTTGCACTCACAATCAATCATATATAATACTTCTGATCCATTGGCAAAAATCTGTGAAACCCCAAAACTCAATGATGTGAGGTCAGTTCTCCATTTGACGGAGATGCTATCCCCGATATTGTATCGTTGAAAGTTGTCCGGATTGGTCGTCTCATCCAAATTTCCGGGGTAGATGAAATAGGTCACACATTGAGCATACGTGACGAAGCTGAGAAGCGAAATTAGAGGCCGTAGGAGAGAATGCATGACTGATCACTTCAGTCAATCCCGCAGACCAAGCAAAGATAGTTGATAAGCAAGTACAGGCGCAAGGGAACGAAAAGCAGAAAACCAAGCAAACAGAAACCAGGTACCGGCAAAGGGGCCCTCTTTCTTTTTAATGGCACGAGGCAGCCCTGCTATTTTGTCGATCCCAGCTGTTGACGTTTCATTTCCGTCCGGAGGATCCTCATCCTTGATAGAGTCGCATTCCCTCGCCTCGACTAGGGTGATAGCAAAACATTCAAGACTTGAGCTTAGTGAACAAGAAAGAAAAAGAGCGACCACAAATTGGCGTCTAACCTCGCATAAAGTGATCGAATTATTTCTATTCTTGTGCTGTCATAGTTAAGTTTTTTGTTGCCCCGAGCGGCTCGTCAACCTTAGCAGCGGTAGGGCTGTGGATATCATATGGATACTGGAGTACTGTGCGGAAGGAAAGAAAACTCCCGATAGGATTAGACGATACTGGTTGCAATATGAAAGACGAAAACCCCTGAAATTTCAAAGTTGCTTAGAGAAATCTGCTGTCGGGATTCAAGTCTCAACGTGAACTTGAAGGTATCGTGTATTCTTGCTCGCCGTGTCAGCCGAGAAACCCATCAAAGCCAAGCCGTCAAAGCGTGGACCCAAACAAGCACAGCCATGGTTTTCTCGCCTATCATCTCCATAACAGCCAAATCGCTTGCGCGTTTGCGTTCCGCAAAGGATTGACATGCTTGTCAAAGTACCAGATAGGAAGCAGACCACGATACCCAGTTGCTGGGAATCCCTGTCCTCGAATGAAATTACCTACTCGGACTCGACTTCCCCGATCATGAATTTGATGATGGCACCATAAGGATCCGTCTAAGCCGCGAGGGACGTTGCAAGCCTTCTCTGGATGATGAACTGCTCCAATTTCTCATGAACCCACAAATCATAACACGTTCACATGTAAGAATACAAAGAAGTTCTTTTACTTTAAAAACAGGAAAAACAAAACAGAGAGAGAAACACCTATGATACCACCGTGACTGAATGAACTCGCTGCCATGGGTAAAGGTGGCACTTGCAGTCCTCGAACAAAACATCTGTGACAATGTAGCCGTCAGGCCAAAAAGAAAACTCCAGCATCATTCGACCATATACAAATCATCAACCCGAGGGAGATCATAAGGGACCCGATGGCCAGTCTCGAGCATTCTGTTCAATGCTTCGCGTGACAGCTGCAATGTCCGAATAGTCCTTCTTAACTCGATCACAAGGTAAGCAACCGCAGCAAGAGCGAAACTTTTACAGGAACTGTCAGCCGTATTGCGTAGGAAGACTATATCAATAGAAGGGGCTTACGTACAGCAGGATCATTGTTATGCATAAAAGCATTGCTTGATTGGGCCGTGAGTTGATTGGACAGCGGCATTGATGGTCGGCGCTCATCGCGATACGGTGTACATGTAGACGCATTTTTGGTGATGTGATGACTGATGAGTGTTTAGATACTCCCCGAGGGATTGTTGTTTCGGAGGAATGATAGGTTGAGGAAGACTCGATTTCGAAGAACGTGATTTGAGCTTAGGAACGTTCTGGTGGTGAATGGGAAAAGGCAATTTGGAAGGATAAGTCCAGGACCTGCTTGTTCTTATAGGCAGATTTAACACAAGAAGTCAAACTTTGAAGCATGGCTGACAGATAGGCTCGAAAGTATATGCGCATGAGGAGACTTACACAGCGAAAACTCCAAAAATGCTCTTGCGGCTGTGTGCTGGTAATGCAATAGTCTGCAACACTATCAAGAGATAACCCAAAGATGCAGTCATATTAGTGCTTCGAGGTCATATGATCACTCACTGACTTGAACAAGTTACAGGATGAAATCTCAAGTTTGTTGCACCAGAAAGCCCCTGTGAACACGTCCGCTGTCAATAAAAAACCTTGTGTTCTGTTTGCTCAATGCTTTGCAAATGACCCATTCTATCCTTTATGGCCCTGGGAGCCTTCTAAACGCAATCATAACCTCGCTATGCATAAACGAAAGAGATGAGGAAAACATGCTGCAAAAGCTGCCTCAAGGACCTATCCAGTGTCCTTCAGAGACGAGTATACTGACAGAGTCTCTCGAGTCTCTACTCATGATGCTCGTGAGAACGTGTAGTAGTAGTATCGTTGCTCAGCGACTTCTCGGTGGGTAGAACAATGGCACGATCCAAAGCGTATGGAAGTCCACGGTGACGTCCACGAATCATCATGGCGCAAATGACGAGTTTACTAAATGTCGAAAACTCTGTGCAAAAAGACGAGGTAATCGTCGGGTATCCTAAACTCAAGCCGACGTTACAACTGGAAGCCAGTTAGTACTGTAATTCACTAAGTAGGGCATTACTTACTATGCCGATACACCCTCGAAAACGATGGGCCACATTGCAAATGCCTATCATTGTAAGTGCTGCACTGGATGCCGTAACTAAGACGGTACTCACCGGATCATTCCCATCCATGACTTTCTTGTGCTCAGCTATAGTGATGCATAGAAGTCCAAGACAAATGTACCACAAATCGAAACTGAGCTGGTTACGTAGATGGGTCACGAAATACGAACTGCCATCTTCCTCATCTAGTTGCAGCTTGTTCTCGTAGATTCCGAGGGACCGTTCCTCATAGGTGTTTGAGGATCGAACCGCGATGGAGATGGGATACACGGAAACGTACATCATGACCAGCAAAGCCATTTGCACTGCTGGGTTGACATCGGCAAGATTGAACGTCGCGGTACCAGTGTGTCGCGAGCTGACGGCCTGAAATACAGCAGCGCAAAATCTCTGCCACCCTGGGAGGGTTGTAACGGTAGGGTTATCCAAGTCAAGAAGGATAATGAAGAGAATATCGGCTACATTAAGAAGGGTAAGGATGCCAAACAACGCCCATGTCGGCCCGCTGGGGAACAGCATGGTGTAGCATCGGCGCGGATGGTTGAGAAGGAAGTGCAACGACTCTTGTATGGAAGACTTTTTCGGAAAGAGCTTCGATGCAGCCCATATAATAACACGGAGCATAATAGGGTAGAATGTGTGCCCAGCAAGTGCGAGGGCACTCATGATAAGCAGCGGAGCTGGGGCATCATTGAAGGAAATCATGGAGTCGGGAGTCAAGGTGAAACCCAAGTTGGAGACCATAGTCTGAGCGGAGAAGATAGCCCTAGACGGTGTATGAGAAACTGGCTATAGATAAGAAAGGGAGAGACTTACCACCAGATGCTGTTCTGCCCACACTCTGCGATGTAGTCAGCATACTTATCAGGAGCATGTCTAATCCACCCTATCAAGCAAATAGCACCCAGGCAGTGGAGAAAGACGTAGTATCCTATTTGAATTAGCCTTGCTTTTGTCGATGGAGCACTTCAAGACTTACCAACGATGATCTTAAGGAGTAGCTTCAGACTCTTGTACTCAATACCACCAAGCTCATCTCGGTCTTCTGACGAGAGGTTATGAAAGGTGGAGTTGCGTCCAATCGTCACCTCACGCGACAAGCGTGGGAAGTCTCCCGCAGCAAGTGTCGGCGCCTTGGCTAACGTACGCTCCTTGGGACCTTGAGCAGTGTTGCCGATAACAAACAGCGAAGAAGCAACGGTAGCGACACGCTCTACCGAACGAACCTGGGACAGATTGAGACCAGCGCTACGTCGACGGCGAAGAGTTCCAATGGGATTAGAGTAGGTACGAGAAACAGGCTCGATAAAGTCATCTGGATGAGCAGTTAGCACATAACACGTTTCATGAACGCAGCACGATATTGCTGTACCATCTCGTGTATCTCTACTGAATCGACGACCGCTGTTCAACTCGACAAATGGCAATCCTAGAGATGTTAGTCGAGTTCGGAGACGAACTGATGACCGCACCTTGATCACGAGCGCGAGGTCCAGGGATATAGAGAGTAGAGTCCTGCTGTTCACGCCGAGGATGGTGGTCGGTAGAGGGATCAAATTTGATCTTCGTTCCATGCTGGTCCACCTCTTGTTCGGTTACCGTATCGTCTTTAACTGGAGGTGTGTCATTTTCTACAGAACGCTGAGAATGTTGATCAGGAGCCGGGACCGTTTGACTGCGGGCCTCAATCCGCGGAAGTACATCTTTTTCAGCGACGTTTCTGGGAGCATGGTCCGTAACAGCCCGCGCAATACTAGGTCGATGTTCAGGTGGTCCCGGAATAGGAAGCTCGGTACCGATCTCGGGATCCTCTTTAGGGTCTGGATCTAAGGCTCTGCGTCGGCTCACTAGAGCAGGAGCTTGGAAAGAACGTCAGCGACACCGTATCGAAGACAGATAGGATGATGAACTGACCGGCCTTCTTAAGGTATCCCCGGAACCAGATTAGACGCGCGACGACGACGATGATATTTATAGTCACAGTATTGCAGACAAGGGGAACGAAGTAGAGATACAACTGCTGGTAGGTCCTGAGGACAGGAACGTCGACACTGGATTAATTAGTCCTTTGTGGTCACCGCGAGCGTCCCGGAGATTATCTCACGTAGTCAAACCAGTAACGGTCGAGGCGCTAACCCCGAGGAAATAAGCATCGATTGCGCTGAGCTTGCCATTGGGATATATGAAAAGGAAGCTGGAAAGACCCATGCAGATAATGTAGATGTCTGCGTATCGCCAAGAAGAGCCGTTGTCAGCCGCATCGCATCTTGCAGTTTCGGTACAATAGATAAACGGCAGTTCGGCACTCACAATGCAACTTGACGAAATTGAGGTTGGGCCGCCACATGTTTCGTCCGTTTGGCGTCAGACGCTGGAGACGACTGGTACCCTTGAAGAGTAGAGATGTTTCAGCGCGGTTCCGTTTGCGAGTTGCTGGCGGGCGTAAAGTTTGGATCTAGATTGCTGTGCCTTTTCCCGAGAATGAAGAGGGGAGTGAGTAGGCTGCAGACCAACTCTTTTGAGCAAGAGGAGAGCGAGCGGGCAGTGTTTGAACGAATTACCGCCAAGCCGATGGGCCGGGATCCGATGACAACGTTGAAGATATCTGCGAAAGCGGAAAAGATAGGTAATTAGGTGGGCAGTGGGCACATGCATCAATAGAGACCAAGGGAGGGTAACAATATCTTGAGCCCCGGCCTTTGAACAATGTGGCTGCACATGGTCACTGCAGCGCCCGACACTGCCTCGAGACTTGATTAACAAATCATCAACGAAGATCCTACAACTTATCGTACCATTAGTAGGCGATATAAGCTTAAGCTTTTCGACAGGGGAAGGGCGGTAAAGGGACCCTGAAATGACTTAGGAAGGGACTCCGACTTCATGATTCCTGATTAGGCTTGGCAGATCATATGCCGCCGTTGATTGACCAACGTTGTTTTGATAGGGCCCTGTTTAGGTCCTGGGCAGTGGCAGTGCAGCCCGTAGGTTACGAGCCATCCACAGAGCAGCTATCATATAAATCACATGCTGTTCATGAGTAAAGTCCCAGAAGCCGGCATCCGTACGTGAACTATTAATTTTTCTGGGAAGTTCTTGGAAGGGAGTCGTTTTTCGTGTAGCATCAGTAGGTAAACTGGAGAATCCATACTAGGTAGGTAGTAGTTGCCTAACCAGTGAAACAAAGCATCGCTCAAAAGCGACACTTGACTTATCGAGATAAGAAGTCGCCTCGGACGCTAACAACAAATTGAAGCTAGATAAATGTCTAAACGCCAAACTCAAATGCCAAGCGCCAACCCCAGATCAACTGCAAGTGCTCACTCGCAAACAGCTGGAGACGAGGAGATAAATTACGTCATACCTAGTCTAACCCAAAGTAGAGATCTGACCTACCGTGGAGAAGCCACTATAATCGCGTTCACCTTTACAACGTGACGTGACGCGCGCGTCGCAACAATCGTGCATTATCATGAAAATCGAGTAAACAACAAAATCAACTTTGTCCCAATTCACTTTCAAATCGTTCAATATTAATGCGATACTCAAGCCTTATTTAACTTAGTATGGACTTCAACTTCGGGCAGGATCCCCCTTCGGGCTCAGGCTCTGGTCCTTCCAACTGGCTTGGTCATAGTCAGCGCGTCACAATGCAGAATTCATCTCCCAGTGCGCCCAACGCAATGGCTGAAGACGACATCTCTTTCGCCGAGTCATATCGTCCCGAGGCTTCCCCCCTATTCAATCCGCTCTATATGCCTCGCGGTACCGCCGCTGAAGCTACGCCTTCACATGGAGTGAGCCCTGGACCTGCACCTACTTGGCCCTGGCAGCGCGATGCATCGACTGTCGATAATACCTTGAACAGCGATAACTTCGAATCAGCTGATGTTCCCGACCTACCAGAGAAGCGCCTGTCACAGGAACCTGTCGCCGCCGAAGAATCTGCTAATACGCAGAGCGCTAACTCCCCCGAACGCGCCCCGGTTTCGTCGTTGGAAAAATCGGCTGTGAATGAGTCCAATGGCCAGCCAGACGATACAGAGGAGATTGTCCAAATAGAAAGCGATATTGGCAGACCAGTCGTCGGGGAGTCGCGAATTGAGGTTTATGAACACACGGAAACCATCGTTCAGTCATCAGAGAAACAACCTGAGGAAGTCTCTTTACAACAAGACCGTGAAGATGGGATCACAACAGGCGAAAATGATCGCGTCGAAGAGACACCCACCGAGACACCTATCGAGTCACTGAGTGATGCTGACCGGCCCGCCAATGGCCAAGAAACCCCTTCACAAGAGCAACCGAGATCACCAGAGCTCGGTTCAGCCCCGGCGGCAGGTCCCAGCAAACTCCGGTCTGCATTGCTTTCCGTCGGAAGGGGAATAATGAAGCGCATGTCAGCACCTCCACCTGTACTGGTCGCGGCTTCCCCACAAGATGATGCTCAAACTCGTAGAGCTATGTCCTCAGAGCCTGGACAGCAGGCTGAAACAGCTCCCTCTACACCATCCCTTGTTGTTGAACCCACGAGGATGTCAGAGACTGAAAAAGCGACCTTTGCCGAAGTATCTGAAGCCGAAGGAGAAACTGCGCCTGCTGAGGAAGTTGCGTCCAAATCCTCGGCCAAGCGAGGCCGACCTAGCAAACAAAGTCTTGCTAGCAAGGCTACGAACTCTGCTACAAAGTCGACTCGTGGACGTCGCAGCGTCGCTTCTGCGCCCGCATCGCCTGCAGTCAAAAAAGCTCCCGCTTCAGCTGCGAAACGCGTTCGTAAGTCTATGCCGGCGAGTGTTACCACTGATGAAACTCCCAAGAGGCGAGGTCGACCACGAAAGAGTGATGCTGTAGCTACTCCGGCTGCGCCTCCAAGCACTGCAAAGAGAGGTCGACCGAGAAAGTCCGACGCCACCCCAATCGTTGTCCCCAGCGCGTCAAAGCCTTTGTCCGCTAGAGGTCGTCGAGTTGCCAGTGCAAGGAAAGTCGCTGTCACGCCCCGAAAGTCCACCGCTGTTCGAACTCCTAAAACAGCCATTGGACTACGCACAGCTGCAACACCTGCGTCGACCCCTAAGCCACGTGGCCGACCACCCAAGAACCCAAAACCCTCAGAAGAAGCTGAGCCGGAAGTCGAGATGTCAAAGCGCGCTGGTCGTGCAAGCCGAACTTCTAATGCGACTGAAGACGCTCCTTCTAAGAGCACCACTCGTGCTGTGAAACCACGCGCTGTTCCCTCACCTGCCAAGCGTGGCAGACCAGCAAGGAGCTCTGCCTCTGCTCCTGTCCCCAAGACCGAAGCTCCGGTAGCTACGAAACGAGGACGTCGGGCTGCTGCGGAACCTAAAGAAGAAGCTTCTGCCGAAGCGCCCAAGCGACGTGGCCGCCCCGCTGCTAAGGCTAAGGTATCAGCAGCTGAAGAACCCACCCCTGAGCCCAGTACCAGGAAGCGTGGTCGTCCGGCAGCTGCTGAAGACGCCTCAGCTGAGGAACCGGCGCCTAAAAGGCGTGGCCGGGCTGCTGCCTCGAAGACTGCAGAAGAGTCGGTAGTTGAGCCTGCCACAACGAAAAAGCGCGGAGCAGCTAAGGCCGCCACAAGGACGACTGAGGATGCTGCTTCTGGACCTGAGTCGGCCCCCAAGAAGCGAGGACGGGGAGCTGCCGCAGCGAAGGCGGCCGAGGATGCACCAGCCCAGACCACCACCAAACGCGGTCGTGCGAAGAGATCTGCGCCCGATCCAGAGCCAGAGGCCGAGGCGCCCGAGCCTGCTGCCAAGAAGCGACGCACTACACGCAGCGCTGAGGAGCCTGCTCCTGCTAAGTCAACCAAGACTGCTTCTGGTACGAAAGCTGGACGACCGGCAAAGGCTGCCAAAGAGGTTGTTGAAGAACCAGCGACCAAGCGTGGCAAGTCTACACGCTCAAAGGCTGCCGAGCCCGCTCCAGTCGAGGAAGCACCTAAGCCAGCCAAGCGAGGCCGAGGTGCTGCGAAGAAGGAAGAAGAGCCAGTTGCTGAAGCCGAGCCTGAAAAGCCTAAGGCTCGTGGCCGACCTGCCAAGGGAAAGTCTGGAAAGGGTGAGCTTCCAAGCCCCAAGAACGCTGATCCTCCCGTAACGAAAAAAGGACGCGGAGCCGCAGTGAATACTACAGCTACCAAGACCAAGGCCACGGCTGCTGCTCCCACGAAGGTGACCAAGACAGGTAGGGCGGCACAAACTGGCGTCCGAAGAGGACTTCGATCAAGAGGTTGAACTGGCGACTAAAACATTATGATGTAAAAAAACACCTTGGTTTGTAACTGGTTACTGGGTGTGCTTCTGTCTTTTTATGTACGGTAGACTACGGCATCGCGAGTATGGGATGGGATGGGATGGGA